>OX401914.1:9052228-9270640 GCA_947859195.1 Drymonia ruficornis
TTCCAGTTGGAGCTGATGTAGGAAGAAATATTGTACAGTCAGTGTTCATAAGTGCAGTAGCACGCTGTATCCCTGACTGACTATATTGATTGAGAGAGATTGCTATTGCCCTTATGAATGCGACTGTATAAGCATAAATTTTTCATCACAGTAAATCTTCTTTAAAAATTACAACTTTATCTACTAATTTCTCTTCTGATTATTGCGAGTTACAAAACAATTCAGTGTTAACCCGGGATTTGGCGTGAGTCAAATCTCAGAATTTTTGTTCGAGATTGTTAGAATGTTTGGTGTCTTTACCTCGTCATAATATGATGTTTCAGAACTTTTTGTTATATCATAGATAGTTCAATAAAATAGTGGACTGTCCATCAGGCGGGTGGAATATCGTTATTTAAAATCATCGCACAGTTGGCTAATAATTTCTCGATACATTCGCTAGCAGTAATGAATAGTCGAACGTTCGTATCCAATTTCCTACCTTACCGTTGTACAGTTACGAACTTTTATTCGCATGAAGAAATAAAAATGAAACAAACGCGGAATACAAAAGTGCCATCAATTTGTGCCCGTCTGACCTAGATCCGGAAGGCCACAGTCCAATTAAGCCATTTTGCATTTTGATGGATAAATTTACGATCGCCTCTTCACGTCGATAGCCCCTCAGTTATTTGCGCTTCAGGACTTGCTGGCGTCTCGTTAGTTGCCACGGAGTTTCCACAGGACCATTAAGTAAGTAGTTTTATTCGTCAAAGTTGTACGTTTTTTATGCTGACAGTTGGAAACTTGGTGGTTGTTTATTTAGCAGAAAGCGTAGACTGATTTATTACTGGTTATATTGTAGAGGTTCTTGGAAAGAAAAAGCTAAGTACATTAACTATAAGGCCTAGAAAACATGCTATAAGTAGTTACGGTGCCGCGACAGTGAATGAAAAATGACACGCTTTAAGTCCCACTCTTTGGCACGGGCCTCACCTCAACCCGAGGGGATTCAGGTTTTATCCACCACACTGGCCCAGTGTGAATTGGTAAAATAATCATAGTAGGTCTAATAAAAATAGTCATATATCCAAAGAAAGAGGGAAGGGGACCAAAATAGTATGTCCCATTAAACGGAGTCCATAGACACAGCATGACTCAGTCGTTCGCGGAAAATAATGTTAAAAACATGTCGGTATTGCCAATACGACTCTTCTTCTGGTGACTAACACGCTTCAAATGCCATTAAGTTGATTGTCGAAGTGTCAAGTGTGATAAAAGAAGTGTAAATTTTGCTACATGTAGTGGTGGGCTAAGCACAAATCTAGTGATTGCTATGCTAGGAGGTACTATATCGGCTAAAATAATATGACATATTACTCACGTGACTCCAGAGTATGTCGATAATGCGGTGGTGACAGAGGCCCTGTTCCAGCTGCATTGTAAGCCCTCACTGTCACTCCGTACCTCGTGGCCGCTTTCAGTCCCCTCAGCGTTGTACTGGTGGCATCAGCACTGGCCCCACTCTCTGAACCGGGGCCGTCGCCGAGTGTACCTTTGCCCTCTTCAGATACCTCCCACCAGCGGATTGTGTACCCTAGGAGTGTACCATGCCAGCTCTCTCTGGGGGGAGGCTGTTGAGGTAATTTGATAATAGTAGAAACAATACGTAATAGAAGAGGAAAGAGAAGAAGGCATGAGACCTTTATAAAAAAATATTTAAAGGAGAGTTGAAGGAAAGCGTGAAAGTAGAATTCCAAGAATAAGCTAGAAGAAGCTTGAAGAGAAAGTCAGGATAATGACGTATAAGGAGATAGAATGGAGAGAGCTCCATCAGTTACACCGACAAGGGTCTCAAGACACTTAACTAAGAAGAACTAGCTGGGTAGGGGTAATTGATTTTTGACCCCCTCCCTCCCCCTGTCACAGCTGGTCACATTTGAGAGACCCCCCCCCCCTCCCTAGTGTGACGTCACATATTTTTTGCAATTTCACTTATAGAAAAATATTTGTAGTATTTTTAGTAACCAGTTCAAATTTCGCGTTTTAATACCTACTTAGATATATTAGAATTTGAAATGTGACGCCACGAAACTTAGGACCCCTCCCACCCCTTGTCACGCTTCGTCAACCGCCTTTACGTGTGACGTAATTTGTGGATGGCCCCTAGTATGGAATCGCTTTCATTAGTGTAATTTTGAATGTTTGTACCAATTCTGAATTGGAATTTCCGAAATTGAATGTTTGTAAAAATCTATACTTACACTGAAAAAAAGCTTTGGTTGAATTTACTAAACTAATAAAGGTAGACAGGTTTACATGAACAATTAACAGTTATCTAGGTTAATTGTACAAAACTAAACATATTGAATTTACCAAATGAAAAAGGTTGAAGATTAACATTGTGGTTTTGTAGATTGAACAGATTAATTTATTAAAATCAACAAATATAGGGGTATATACTACAAAATTTTAAAGTTGAAATTACCAAACCAAGAAGGTTGAAGTGAAAGTCTAATTAACGTATTCCTTTTATAGATTTAACCATTTTATATTGTAAAATCAACAAATATATTGGTAAAAATAACTATACCCGACTGTTGAATTTACCTCGTCATAAAGGTTGATTTCAAAATCGAATTAACATTATTGTTTTGTAGATTCAACAGTTTCATTTATTAAAATCAACAAATATAGTGGTTCATATTACTAAATTTTTAAGTTAAATTTACCAAACCAAGAAGGTTGAAATGAAAGTCTAATTAACGTTTTCATTTGATAGATTTAACCATTTTAAATTGAAAAATCAACAAATATGTTGGTAAAAATAACTATACCCAACTGTTGAATTAACCTCGTCATAAAGGTTGATTTAAAAATCGAATTAACATTATTGTTTTGTAGATTCAGCAGTTTAATTTATTAAAATCAACAAATATAGTGGTTCATATTACTAAATTTTTAAGTTAAATTTATCAAACCAAGAAGGTTGAAGTGAAAGTCTAATTAACGTTTTCATTTGATAGATTTAACCATTTTATATTGTAAAATCAACAAATATGTTGGTAGAAATAACTATACCCGACTGTTGAATTAACCTCGTCATAAAGGTTGATTTAAAAATCGAATTAACATTATTGTTTTGTAGACTCAACAGTTTAATTTATTAAAATCAACAAATATAGTGGTTCATATTACAAAATTTTAAAGTTGAATTTACCAAACCAAGAAGGTTGAAGTGAAAGTCTAACTAACGTTTTCATTTGATAGATTTAACCATTTTATATTGTAAAATCAACAAATATGTTGGTAAAAATAACTATACCCGACTGTTGAATTAACCTCGTCATAAAGGTTGATTTAAAAATCGAATTTACATTATTGTTTTGTAGATTCAACGGTTTAATTTATTAAAATCAACAAATATAGTGGTTCATATTACAAAATTTTAAAGTTGAATTTACCAAACCAAGAAGGTTGAAGTGAAAGTCTAATTAACGTTTTCATTTGATAGATTTAACCATTTTATATTGTAAAATCAACAAATATGTTGGTAAAAATAACTATACCCGACTGTTGAATTAACCTCGTCATAAAGGTTGATTTAAAAATCGAATTAACATTATTGTTTTGTAGACTCAACAGTTTAATTTATTAAAATCAACAAATATAGTGGTTCATATTACAAAGTTTTAAAGTTGAATTTACCAAACCAAGAAGGTTGAAGTGAAAGTCTAACTAACGTTTTCATTTGATAGATTTAACCATTTTATATTGTAAAATCAACAAATATGTTGGTAAAAATAACTATACCCGACTGTTGAATTAACCTCGTCATAAAGGTTGATTTAAAAATCTAATTAACATTATTGTTTTGTATATTCAACAGTTTAATTTATTAAAATCAATCAAATGACAAAAGTTGTATTTTTCAGCCACTAGAGGGTGTATTTTTATATTTATTGCGGTATTTTTATATTATAGTAATATATGGCGCTTATATAAATATCATATTTTTGTTTTATTTTAACCATACTAAAATGTAAATAAAAGAAATACATCTATTGTGGATTAATTTTATTGTAAAGCGATTGATTGGCAAAAAAATCCTTAATCCGTGGTACGCAACGAACGAGTGCGTCACCCGTCAATACGTGCAAAAAAAATAGTGGCGCGCCGCAACTTTCACAGCAAGTTTTACTTAGTTTATTATTGTTTTTAGCTTTGTTTCTTCTTTATAATCCTTATTTACGATCTTTAAACGATGGCTACACATGTTTTTACTTTGATTTCATTATTATAATAGTAATATTAGGTGGTCGAGAACAAGACAAGCATTTCCTTAGAAAATCCTGTTTCCGACCGAGCGGTCGGAAATGAGCTTATCGTGTCTAAGTAGATTGATTCTCGTATTCAATTATGTATGAAAAGTAACGAAAACCATTTTATGACTTTGAACCTTAGGGCTGCGTACATTTTAATAGCCAGTTTCCGTCCAAATAAATAATATAAATATAATTTAGCCCTTTTAACGTCCCACTGCTGGGCACGGGCCTCCCCTCAATGCGAGGGGGATTCAGGCCATAATCCACCACGCTGGCCCAGTGCGGGTTGGTGGATTTCACATGTCTAAAGACATGCAGGTTTCCTCACGATGTTTTCCTTCACCGTAAGCAAGTGATAATCATATTAAAGTTATGATTCACACATAGATTTCGAAAAATCCAGAGGTGTGAGCCAGGGTTCGAACCCATGACCTTAAGCCCGCAAGACGCGTGCTTAACCAATCGGCTACCACTGCTGGACAATAAAATAAATCTGATTCTATAAAAAATTACAGATGTCTAAAAAAACAAACCGACTTCAAAAAAACCTGGATCACTAAAAAGCCTGAAATAATATTTCTATTACCACCTCTGCCTAACCCTACGGGAAAACCAGACGAGATGGTGTGTTATCGAGTATTTGGGGTCGGTGCCAATCTATAGTACCTAGGTAGACTTGGCATACCAAGATTGGCACCGACTCCAAATACTCGATAACACACCATCACGTCTGGTTTTCCCGTAGGGTTAGGCAGAGGTGGTAATATTATTGCAGGCTTTTTAGTGATCCAGGTTTTTTTGAAGTCGGTTTGTTTTTTTTTTATAAAAATAATTTTATTTTACGATTTTTAGTGGCGCCATACCAATGAACATTTTGGCATATTGAACCGTATGAAGTAAGCCCAACAAAAGGTAACTGCTGTAAATCTTTGAGGAATTCCCTCGACTGTCTATGGTCTCCATCATCAGACCTGTAATGGCACTTATAACCCATATGGGTGCAAAGTTCTCTCCAATACAAATTAATCAAGCCCAAACACCAGGTAATTACTGTAAATCGTTGAGGAGTTCTCTCGACTGTCCCTCATCTTCATCATCAGTCCCCTAATGACAGTCACAACCCATCTAGGTGTAAAGTTCTCATCAATACAAATTAATCAAGTCCAAACACAAGGTAGCTACTGTAAAACGTTGAGGAGTTCCCTTGACTGTCCCTCGTCTTCATCATCAGTCCCCTAATGACAGTCACAACACATCTAGGTGTAAAGTTCTCATCAATACAAATTAATCAAGCCCAAACACAAGGTAGCTACTGTAAAACGTTGAGGAGTTCCCTTGACTGTCCTTCGTCTTCATCATCAGACCCCTAATGACAGTCACAACCCATCTAGGTGTAAAGTTCTCATGAATACAAATTAATCAAGCCCAAACACCAGGTAATTGCTGTAAATCGTTGAGGAGTTCTCTCGACTGTCTTTTGGCTCCATCATCATACCTCTAATGACAATCACAACCCATCTTGGTGTAAAGTTCTCATCAATACAAATTAATCAAGCCCAAACACAAGGTAGCTACTGTAAAACGTTGAGGAGTTCCCTTGACTGTCCTTCGTCTTCATCATCAGACCCCTAATGACAGTCACAACCCATCTAGGTGTAAAGTTCTCATCAATACAAATTAATCAAGCCCAAACACCAGGTAATTGCTGTAAATCGTTGAGGAGTTCTCTCGACTGTCTTTTGGCTCCATCATCATACCTTTAATGACAATCACAACCCATCTTGGTGTAAAGTTCTCATCAATACAAATTAATCAAGCCCAAACACAAGGTAGCTACTGTAAAACGTTGAGGAGTTCCCTTGACTGTCCTTCGTCTTCATCATCAGACCCCTAATGACAGTTACAACCCATCTTGGTGTAAAGTTCTCATCAATACAAATTAATCAAGCCCAAACACCAGGTAATTGCTGTAAATCGTTGAGGAGTTCTCTCGACTGTCTTTCGGCTCCATCATCAGATCGACTCCAGACCTTCATAAAATAGTAGTGCTTTAAAATACTTAATGAAAAAAATTACAAACGCACTAGTCGCCCCTACGATTTTCGAAGGTTCCCCTCGATTTCTCTGGGATGCCATCATCAGATCCTGGTTTCCTTATCATGGTACCGCCGCTGGAATATCTCCTTTCCAACAAAAAAAGAATCATCAAAATCGGTTCATAAACGACGAAGTTATCCGCGAACACACATAAAAAAATATATATACATACTGTCTCAAAAGTACGAAATAATACTTCAGGTACATATAGGTCAGTTGATATGTAGTTCGATATGTTCAAGCAAACTATACCTACCTCTTCTAGTTTCTGAGCTATTGGAGTTCAAAATTGTTACCAAAACTTTTGTCTTGCGACCCTTAAAAAATCAGCTGGTTGTGTAAATAAGCACACTTCAACGTGATTAAGGAGTGATAGATAGGACATATGTTTTGTACCTACTAACATAAATACTGAAATATGGCAAATCAAACACATTTATGGTACCTATGTTTTATATCATAACGTTGAGTAGGTAACTAGTACGTACCTAACATAATACATCGAGTTTAGTAAAACTTAGACACCAAAATGATTGTTTTCCTTGATCTTGCATGAAAAAATATCCTCTTACTTCAAATTACTAACTCGTAGTTTTCTATTCAATTACCAAAGGGCTAATAACAAAACAATATGCCACCATTAAAAAAAATACTTAGTTAATTAAAAGTAAAAAAGCTAAACAACATTTTATTTTCTCCATTCAATAATTTTCACTATTTTTAAAATAATATCTTTGAGTAGGTAGGTAGGAACAGATTTCTTAGTCACATCTAAAAAGCCTCTGATCTTTATTCTATGATAATTCCATTGTCATGGCGGTAAATATGTATACATG
Source organism: Drymonia ruficornis (assembly GCA_947859195.1). NCBI lineage: Eukaryota > Metazoa > Arthropoda > Insecta > Lepidoptera > Notodontidae > Drymonia > Drymonia ruficornis. The sequence continues at coordinate 9,059,466 of OX401914.1, forward strand.
GTGGCCATTTTTGGGGAGGATCTAATTAGATTATCGACCAATGACAAATATCTTGAAAATGGCGGAAAATCCGCGATTGGTCGAGCTCAATATGAAGCGGTTTCCTTTGACAAAATGCAGTTTAAATGCATGTGGTTCTGCATGCAATTTTTGTTTTATTTTAGTTCAAGCCCTAAATTTCAGGGTATAAATCTTTACTTATTGTGTAAATTCATCATCGTGCATGCGTTGCATCATCATGCAATGTGATTGATAAAAGTAATTTAACTTCTTCTTAGTGGAAAAACATAATAAATAGCGCGCATTGTAAATTTCATAATTAATCAATTGCGTGGTTTTGGACCTGTTTCAGAATCGTTACGTAATCTTTATTTTCCGAATAAATTTATTATTTTGACAGAACCGTAATGGATCATTGTCATTTTGGTTTTTTTATTATTATTTTACGGAACCCTTCTAAACTTCTAATAATAATTGTAAGTTCGTAGTAAGTCTTTCAGTTACGTAACATCTGACACGTTATCTCGTTGCTTGTTAAAATGCCGGGTCGCGATCGTGGTAATAGTGGAGTGTATTCTGAGTGTTTTTTTTATGAAATGATGATGTGTGTTGGTGCTGCTGACGGGAAGGTGCGACAAGCTCGGGATCTGTACCGGCGGCGTTTTATCCATGGCCGGCCGCCCGCTGATCGACGCCAGTTGCCATCCTATACGGCTATACCTGATTTCGAAACCTATGCCTTCGATCTCAAAGCACTGGTAGCTTTCACTCGTCGTGCACTTGAGTAGGACGACATAATACCTACTCACGCCGGTACGGAATTAGGAAACCAGATAAGTACCATCATTTTCGCGACAATCCGCGAACTAGCACACGACGAAGTGCTACAGTATTTAATGTAGGTAGGTACATCACAATTTCGTGTGACGGACACTGAAAGACGATGGCCAACATCCTTACCACTTCCAACGTGTACAAGAACTTACACCCGCTGACTATCAGCCTAGAATTCGCTTTTGCAGGTGGTACATGACTAGCGTTCAGGGAGACCCTGAATTGTCAGCGAGGGTGTTGTGTTCGGACGAAGCGTCGATTACTGCAGTAGGTACGCCTTTGCCTATCCCTACGGGGAATACAGTCTTGATAATGGTATTTAGTAGGTAATCTGTATGTAGGTAGGTACTGTTAATCTGTTGATAGACCTGAATACCTACTCACCGAATTTTAAACACCGACCGTGTTATCACAAAAAAGTTAAACTCGTTTTGAGCGCGTGTCTAGTCAAGTTTTCCTTGTTAATTTTGACATAAATCGTCTTCATTTCGCGTTTATTTATTTTTTAAATAACACGGTAAAACTTTCTATCGATTTTTTTATGAGTAGGCCTAAATGAAACATAATAATATCTTGCCGTCGGCACCGCACCGTACGCGTGTGTAGGCGCGCGGTCGCCGCGCTGCGCAAGCGACACAAGTAGCTGCGCTTTGTGTTTGTGTGCACGACGACCGGGGGTGGGGCCTAATACAAAGGGAGGCCGCAACGAAAGATAACATAGGAGTCGTTGACCTAAAGTAAATAGCCGGAGTTAATTCGTGTAGAAGGGCTGTCCTAAAAAAAAACTGAAAAGTAATTTTTAAGATTTGTATGCAAAATAAGATGTATGAATTCGGACTTAACACTTTACCGGGTAGTTCGTTGCTTAATACCCATGCATACCCCGAAGTATTATTTCGTACTTTTGATACAGATAGTATATATACGGTCGAATTGAGAAACCTCCTCCTTTTTGAAGTCGGTTTAAAAATGTGGGATGCGGGATACGGGATGTGGGATGTGCGATGCGTGATATGGGATACGGAATACGGGATACGGGATATAGGGATACAGAATTAGGGATATGAGATACGGGATCCGGGATATCCAGGATACGGGATTTGGATTCCAGCAAACGGAAACGGAATTTTTTAAATTCATATCCTGCACGGACGAAGTCGCGGGCAAAAGCTAGTATATGTATATAGGTACCTGTAATTTTTAGCATTTTAGAAAATTCAACTTTCCATAAGTTAGTTCGGAACTCTCAGCGCAGGCGCGAGTCCGACTCGTAGGTACCTACTTGTCCCATGTTTTTTTTACTTCAGTAGGTAGGTAGGTTTCTAGCTGACCTTTCTAACTGAGTTACTAGTACTACCTACCTGTTGTAGTAATAGGTAGGTATAATCATTGGCTTTTTATCGAAAAATTAAAATTTCGTTTTTTTTTACCTCGGGCGTTGTAGGTACATACCTTGAGTTCAATCTCTCGCTACATCTAGGTACCTATCTACTCTAGAATCCTTCGCTCCACTCTGGATTCAAAATACCTACCTACCTAGCGCCCCAGCTGTAAAAATAACATTTTGCTACCTATCTACCTTGTTATACAATCTACTGTTAGTACCTACTGAGTAGGTACATAAGTGCCCACCTATATTTACAACAAATTGGACCTGCTTCTAGTAGGTACCTAAATAAATACGTAAGTACCTACTACCCCTCCAAGCCAACTAGGAACCTGTTAAATTTGACTGTCAAATGTGTGATGTGCGGGCCTACCGGTAAGTACCTATGCGGGCGGCGAAGCCACGCATTCCATCCGAGTTTGGCTTGGTGGAGAAGGTACCTAGTAATTAAGACTATGCTCTAATAATAATAATAATAAAAGTGTTTATTTCTCCTCACATATGTAGGTACAAGTTACTTAATAGTTTAAATGTAGGACTAACTAACAATAAATGTTACATAAATGTGAGGAGCTGGTGTCTGAGTTAGGCTAGGCCTGTATTACAGATCACCAGGACCCCACCCCGTGGATACTGTATATGGGTATAAAGTTATGATCTTACAATATTAATTGTAATAAGTACTTAATAAGAATAAGGTACCATGCAATCATGTGGATTTGTGTGTGGTGTGTGTTTGGTGTGTGTGGTATGTGTGCGTGTGTGTGTGTGTGCGTGTGTGTGTATGTGTGTGTGTGTGTGTGTGTGTGTGTGTATGCGTGTAGTATGTATGTATGTGGTGTGGGCGTGTGAATAGGTACGTGTGGACCTGTGCTTTAGATTACGGAGTTTTATTTCATTTGTACTTTTATCCTTTCGTATGTAGGTAGGTACCTATACAGAGAGAAAGATTTAGTTCAGACAGAACGAAATCTGGCTCCATTACAAATATAACCGTATTACCATAGCCTAAAGTCGGCTATTTTTGTCAGTAATCCTAAGCCAGCGGCAAAACTAATCAACCTATAGGCACAGCTATATAAGTATCTATACACTATAATAAATATCCGACGTTGTCAAGACGCCGCAAGCCGCGCGCCGCCGGCCGCCAGGCCGAGGCCACCCCGCGCATTGGCAAAGCGGCGCGGCAACGTCGCGTCTGCACCAATATCGCAATAAAAAGTAGCGTAAGTCTGCTCCAAGGTCATATCTACCTCCATACTAAATTTCATTACTTTCGAATTTATAATATAATTATTAGTATAGATGTTCTATGGAAATAGGTACTAGGTAGGTACTTCATTTCAATATCCCACACGATGAGGACTTGTATACCTATTTACCTAATAGGTATTTTATATTTTGGAATTGTGCTTTAAGATAGGTACCTAAGTAGGTATCTCTGTACCTACCAAATTGTACCAATTTTCGTTAAAAACTGTAGAAGTTATGCCACTGTGACAAACTGGGTGGATGATCCTAAAAAGGTTTGCATAGTAAGTAGGTACCTAAGTAGGTAGGTATAGTACCAATTTGTTTTCTCCTCTACTTAGCTAATGGTAGTTTTGATAGCGTAACAACGTAGGTAGTAGGTAGTTTACCTATAAGTTCAATATGTTGCAGTTCCATTATAGGTAGGTAGTTTTAGATAGGTATGTTTCTAAAAATATGTACCTCCCTACCTACTAGGTACCTAGTAGAATCCCTTTTTGAGCAATCGTCGAACTAGGTACCCAGACGAACCGATGTGGAAGCGATAGGTAGGTAGGTATAGATAAGTATAATAATTGGAAGGACGATATCAGTAGGTAGCTGGCCCAGTGCGGGTTGGCGAACTAGGTACCCACGCCTTTAAAGATGTGTTCCTACGTAGGTACTATAGGTAGATTTTCGCACGACTTCACTGTTCAGAAAGTGATAATCTCAGTTGGAAATTAGATACCTACATATGTAGTATGATAGGTAGGTTTCGAAAAACCCAGAGGTGCGAGCCGGGTTTTTATCCCTGGACCATAAGAGTAAGGATTTTTCAGGTTCTTCCTACCTACCTATTTTTCCTTGAGTGTACAAAGTAGGTACAAGGATATTTTATAGAAATAACTACCTACTTACCTACATTGTTTTATTTTTCTTTGGTGAACTAGGTACCAACCTAGTAGATATCTAAGTAAGTAAGTAGGTACATTCTACTTCTTAATCCACAAGCACCATCTTGGATTGATTGATTACCTACTCATTCCACCTATTTATTTAAGTAGGTAGGTACCTACCTAATAATAGGTACCCTTCTACTTAATAACTAACAGTGTCTGCAACTTTTCGTGGGTAGATTACCTATCTTCGTAGTACACGTAGCTAGGTACATGTGGACCTTAGTTTTCGAAATGACATGAAATGATTTTCATATTTCTTATACCTAGGTAGGTATTTATTACAACGATGCCACGTTTCATAAAAATCATCCAGTGGCTTTCCTGTGATTCGTGAATGGACAGTTAAAGGTACAATTTACAAGGTGGAATGGCTGATTCATATTTTGTAGGTAGCTAGCTAACTTATCGAAAATAATGACTGTCCGCAACTGTCTCTTTCTGGCGTGATATTTGCGTCGCATCGCATGGCTCGCGAATGACGGGCGGCGCGGGAGGCGCGGGCAGTCGCCGCCAGTTGTCTCGAACTTACAGATTTTTCGGTATTTCTACCGATTTGGGGGCTGTTCTACCGATATACCGAAATCGAGTGATTTTCTCACGATTTCTGAGATCTTATTTTGAATGTAAAATTTTAGTTCAAGTATAATTCTTAGTTTAGTTAGGTAACTAAAGAATTAAGTCGGTACAAGCGCGGGTGCAAAAAGAAGGAAGTAACCCACCTTATACCAATTTGAATGGAATTAATGAGAAGAGGTTATAAATAAAGGTGGGAACTATGCCTACAGTAAAAGTTTTGATAAAGATTATGACAGGATTAAACGAACTTACCTTAAGTGAAGTTCAATCCTTATTATATGAAGTAATTCATCCGATATAACTATGTAGTTTCGGCTTTATGCACTACGCGACCCTTTAGAGAAAAAAGAGAAAAAATTAAGACAGCTCCTGTCAACCCTTTTACCAACTGTCATTATTTTAGAGCAACAACATTAATAATATGGGTGAATAAGGCATAATACGTATGGCTTATCGAGGCGGGTGGGATGTTCTTATATCGGATGAATTACTTCATATAATAAGGATTGAACTTCACTTAAGGTAAGTTCGTTTAATCCTGTCATTATATTCGTAATTCATCCGATATAACTATGTAGATGTTCAGAGAAGAACCCTAGTGAATCAACTTAAATCCGACAAAGGAACCCTAAACATAGCAACTGCTGCTGTCAATCATATTTTCCAAAACATAACGAAAGATACATTGTACCCCATTTATAACCCTAATTTATAAGAATAAAAACTATACGTATACTATATCCTAAAAATCTCATATTACACAAGTACCTAGTAGTTTGTATTAATTAAACCTGCTCTGGCAAGAAAAACTTAATTAGAATAATTACGTTATCGTTTCAAAGTATTCTGCAAATAACCTAGACGTCTTGTTCCCCTAGAACGCACATGAGGTACCAGCGTGATAGGTTGAATGTAGAGAGGAGCTAAATATCAATGCAAATTTTAGGCATTACTTGTCAACTTGCGAAGAACTAACTGACGAAAAGGTGACGAAACTATCACCATCAGCTTTCGTGGTCACCCTACGTTGGTTATCAAATTCCCGGTCTTGTCCCGAAAAATTCATAGTCACCCTACTTGGTGACGGACACTGATAAGCTAATATACCTATATACTTATTGACCGACATGTGACTGCAGTGGTCTCTTAAAAGTTACACACAGGAAGTCTAAAGAGCAATTATTACCTAATCTTAATTACCTATTTAGTTCTCTCAATACACACCAAAAAAGTTTTCACAAGACAAACGATTAATGTAAAAATCCTAATAATAATACTGGCTGGGATCTATAACGTGCTGATGTCTAAAAAATATAAGTAAAAACTATTTCAACATTAGATGGTGTAAGTTTAATGTTAATCTTAATAAATTATTGGTCTGAACCTATGACCAGTAGCTAACACTAGAAGAGTTACTGTCTTCTTGGTAAGAATTTCTTAATCATAATCACTTAAGGGATACCAACGTTTAAGATATATATATAAAAATACTATAGCAGGGCCCCAAACACTACCTCTAATATACTTCAGTGTCTTAAGATGAATCTTGTTAACTCTTTTAGACCATATTCTACTCTATCATCTGTACCTAAATGACTTCCCACAATAAAGGAAAAAGCTAAGCGATTTAATGTCTAATATAAAACACGCTTATGAAAGATAGAAGTCAAAAAGGCTTATTCTTAGAGATAGGGGCACCAGTACCACATCTATTAACATTCTTAGTTCTTGCAAAATGTCCACCACTGCAGAAAGAAGCCATTAAGTATCTTGTGTTAAGTGTCTTGTGATGATGAAGCAAACAAAATTTATATTGTGTAATCCGAAATCAATTTTGGCTTTAGTAGGTACCACCCGGATAATACACACGCTCCCAGGGTTAATCTTGCCCTCAGTAGTATATGTGGATCTCTGAAAAGTCAAAAAATTATCTGAAGGTTCAAACAATATTGTGATATCACCATAGGCTTCAGTACTATAATTAGGCAGGCCAAAAAAGGCAAACCACCATACCGGAGGTTTTCACTGAGTTGTTCAGTCAGTCAGTCTTTTGAAGCACTCTGAACAGTAGGTAAGCAGAATTATGAGGGGTACAAAAAAGAAACTCGGACCATCCGACTGTAAATGCGTCAATATTCCCAGCTTCAGAGCATCACATTGCCCATTCAAACGCGAAGCACATAGGTAGATCTTTATCTGGGTTACCTTGCAATGACGCTATCTTAATTAAGCCACAGGAAAGTTCCCATTTCGAAAATTTATTCAAAACGCAAGATTCAAAATTTACATCCTTATTAGGTACCCCTAGATAATATAATAAGAAGCAAACACCCATAATCCCTGAGTATCATACCACTACCAGATGATCTCGCAAATTTAAGCCTTATGAAGAACATTTTAATTAAAAGAAAACTGCTAACCAAATAACTACCTAGTTCTGAATAATTATAAACTATTACTTCATTTGACCAAAAAACTCCTAACTCCCCTAGATGCATAGGAAAATATCTCTCATTTAAAAGAATACTGTTATGTTTCTCCCACAACTCCTTACTAACAATAGGTACTTCAACCAAAAATACAGATTTAAATAATCATTATAATGTCTTCATAATTAGGTAGCCTTCAATCCCTCAAGGGCCAAAAACTTCTCATTCTAAAATCCTTATGTACTTATACAAAACCATAAGCTTGTACAGATATACCGCCATTGAATAACCAAATAACTTAGCAAAGTTTTCTAATAATAAATAATAATTTTTCATATAATGTTTTAACTTCATTTCGAGCTCAATTTGGACTCATAGTAATTTACGTAATAATCGTAAATGGTGATGATGGCTAATAGTAGGACTATCTCTTCCTAGAGACTGATATACCGAGTCAAGAAACTTTCCTTGTTTGTTTTAAATATTAATTTAACCTTGAGGAATTAAGACAAATCTTCTCTCTATTAACAATAACGCCTAAGCACTCAAAAAACCTTACTACAAACTGAGTATCACTATTGCACTATACATAACAGACTCACAAACATTATTGTATCATCTAATACAATATGTATTACTGCACTGTGTTTACTGTATTACCAAATACAAATACAAAATACAAATTGCTTATTGCATAATTGTACAAAAGGTAAGCAGTTACCCCTGAATTACTAACTATAGTTAGCATGAGCAGATAATAAAATTATGCATTCTTAAAATTCTATTGTAAACATATACTCATTCTTGGATAGTAATTTACACAAGGTCTGAATACCATGAAATATGAAATCAGGTAATTTTAAAAACTTATCAGAACATATAAGATTCAGTATGAAGTGAACCAACAGGTATTATCACTCCTAGGCATTGTGAAAATACATGGCATAAATTGATCTGAAACTGGATTATAATTTGAAATTAGGCATGTGCATCAAGTCTTTAAAAATTAATGATATCTTTTTCTTAGTCTTGAAATGGTAGAAATCTAATGTAAAGCGGTAAGCTAATATTATCCAAAATAAAATCATAGGAACTTGTATTAATTGCTTTTCATAATTATAAACAGCACTTAGTCTCCCTGCAAATTGTACTACCTTTACGGGTACGTGGCTCAACCTCGTGTTGCCAACGGCGACACCATAGTTGAGGCTGCCTCAGAAGTAGCCGCACTGAAATGCACTGCGGGTAATATGCTCCCTGAACGGGGCGGGGCCTTTTATATATTGAGTTTGAAACTGTGGCCGGGGAGGCTGCCAGTCTTTTAACCCTCCTGGAAGCTAATGCTGAGCTATGATGTAGCTTCCTTCCTAATGGTGACATACAGTCTCATCCAAATTGGAAAATAACCAACTTGAGTGTTAATTATCCATAGGATATAGATATAAGTGCTTGTCCAACTTGATAAGGTTCTTCCTTACAGCTGTATAAGAGTGGTATAAACATTGTTGTTCAATATTTTAATAACTTACTTATTTATTTATAATAATGATAATATATCCTTATTATTTGATAGTTATTTGAGTATTATCCATCATAATCTTTCATAAGGACAGATTCAACAGCGAAAAATATTACCAATAACTAACCCCATTCCAACCTATATTTGATCTATGAGGCTATCTATAAGCCTACATTAAATTATTTATAAGTGCACATCCAAATGTAACCTTGGAGCCTCCAACATGATGGAGTTCTCCGGATCTTTATTACTTATAAAATATGTATTCACTTTCAACCTGCTATAATATAAACACTTTTTTAAAACACAGTAATATAGTGAAATGCAATGGCTCTTATTAATACACATCACTTGTTGAATTCAAGGCTTCCAACCACTCTCCGGTCAAGCATGATATTTATATTTTCTTCTGAAACTCAGAATGCCTAAGAAGGTAAGTGATAAGGTACAAGTTAAAGGGAACACTATGTGCAAAGGGCTTGTATGATAGTGGGTAGCACTGACTTCCTCATCGAGAACCTCCCACACTTTAAGAGTCCATGACATGACCCACTCTGTCTTCCAATAATAATTGTAAGAGTTAACATAGGGAAAACTCAGTCTATTTATTATCTATTTTATCTATACCCATACAATAGTATAAGTACTTGTAGTGATTATTCACGAGAAAATCAAGTTGTGACAAGAATATTTTCAGCCATGATGTCTTGCTACTTGTAAAATAAAGATAAAAACTTCCCACCGGAAAGCTGCAATATCCACGATAATTGCAGTAGCTAGGTGATTGTAAAATATAGGCACATAAAACATTCCCACGGAATGATGCATAGTCGTCACACGAAAATGCAGCAGGTAAATCACCAAATACATCCTTTTCAACGAAAAGGTACATAGATACTTGATCGCCATGCGATTTTCCCATTGCCATTAAGAATTCCATCCTACGGAGGAATTTAGTCGCCACGCGACACTACAGGTTAAGTTAAATAAGACTTTGTATCCTTTCCAGCGGAATCGATAGGTACATTAGGTAAAATCATATTACTCTATGAGTATCAACAAATAACTTAACTGAGAAAATTTGCAAACTGCAACAAATGTCAGATTCACAATTTTCCGAAATTGATTCAGTAGGTACCTTTCTAAAACGTTTAAATACGTTTTACTTCCTTTAGATTCGTCCTTGCTACTTCCTGACTTACGTTTCGTCATGATTATAATATAAATCACTATATAATCACTAAATTACCGATAAAAATGATCTAAACAAACATCGCGTGTTAACGCGCAAAAACCGAATGACAGTTGGTAAAAGGGTTGACAGGAGCTGTCTTAATTTTTTCTCTTTTTTCTCTAAAGGGTCGCGTAGTGCATAAAGCCGAAACTACATAGTTATATCGGATGAATTACGAATATAATACAGCCCCAAAAAATAATTTTTCACACAGTATCTTCAAAAAATCTAAAAATATAGTTTTTTTTAATCTACCGATTTTGAGTCCAAATCTACCGATTTTCTTTGGGCAATTCTACCGATTTCTGGTTTTGACTTTCGAGACCATTGGTCGCCGCCATTAGCGATTGAGTTTCCTGTGAGCGCGCAAGTATGGATGAAGCAACAAGCTGTGAGTTTGTCTGTGAACTTCTGGAAAATTGGGGGGTGTCGCGTGAAGTTCAAGAAATATTCAAAAGTAAGTACCTACCAAAGTTAGCAAAATCAGTAAAATAATTAATTAGATTTTTTTTTTAATAACCTACCTAATCGTGTAATGTTTTAATTAACGTATAGCTGTAGTTTAAAATTTAAGATACTAAGTGGTCAATAACTTTCCTTCAAATTTATCAGTGGGCGATTGGGCATTACATGTGGGAAGTGTGTATTATATGTGGGAAGTTGTTTCTCTTTAAAACTTGTTTATTTAATTTCAGCTCAAGGTATAGACACGGCCTGTCTCGATAAAATTACAGAATCAGACATTCACGAATTAATCCCGGCATCCAATATTAAAGACAGGATCAAATTCCGAGCCGGAATAAAATAATATATACGGGAAAATGCACTATGTGTGAGTATTCAAAATATTTTTTTATAAAACATGTCATATCCAATTTAAGTAGGTAGCATAGATTATATATTGGTCGAGCGCATGCGCGCTGTAGGTAGCTACAAACGTTTACAAAATTAATTGTGTTAAATTTACAATAGTGTAACGCGTCAGTGTCACGTGATTGGCGAGGCATAGTGCGACACGCGTGGCGGCCGGCCGCCATTACGTGTCCTTATTATAAACTCATTTAAATCTGTGTAGTAAAGGATTCTCCGGTTAGTCACTGTCATAAAGGTAGGAGTTGGTGTCGGTACCGACTGATTTATGTCGTGGTAACCAAAAGTGGTTTTATTATTGCATCGTTGCAATCTCCTAGGTTTCAATTCTTTTGCTAAGCCGTACTAATCTCAAATTGTATCTTACAATCAATTGTTACATAGTACGGCATCTATGGATACATAATCAATAACAAGTCTGACCAGTCTGACATCATTGGATGACGAGGTTAATGAGAATGTCGATGAAACTGGGAGTGCAAAAAAAATCAAAAAACAAGTAAGAATACGTTATTTCTTTATTAAATTAACTAAATGGTGGGCTACTTGGCTAACCTGCGCGACAGGCCGTGCCGACATCGTTCACCTTGGTGGGTTTGAATCTGGCCCTGATGATGGATGGCAAGTGGCAAGTCGACAACCAACTTTCCATGGATAGGTGTATTTTTCAATTGAGCTGTTTGTATTCTTTAGGACATTGATGTATTAGACGACATTTTAAAGACCAACACTGCGGGAGAGTTATGTCTGGCCAGGGGGCTTACCACAAGCTCCCATTGCGACTCAATTACAGGAACGTATTAACGTTTCAGCGACTTTTTGTGCAATGACGTACCTTATTGTCATGACAATAAGAAACGTCATTAAAACGTCGTTAAAACGTTCCTATAATTGAATCGCAATAAGAGCTTGTGGTAAGCCCCCTGTTTAAATAAGAACAACACTTGACTCGACCGGTAGAAGGAACCTCGTCAAGTCTGTGGTAGATTATTTCATTTGTCAAATTACGACAAGTAGTTTGGAAGTTAGGTGGGAACAGATGCACATACATACATACATACCGGTCAAAATCATAACCCTCCGCCGTAGTCGGGTAAAAATAATAAACACAACTGCCGTGCCAAAAAACTAACAAAAAGTTGTATTATTACTTTTTCGTCTTATTTTTACACGACTGCCCAAAAAAGGAGTGTATATGTGTTTAGGGTTCATGTATGTATATATGTGAGATTCTTTATTCCACCATAACTTATAAATGCCTGAATGGATTTGGATGTATGGGGTATCGTTAGAATCCTTACATCATTCCGGGTAACACTGGGTATATTATTTATGAAATAAACAATATGGCGGCGTTATGGCTCAATTTTTAAATGTGAAAAAAAAAAAACTTCCATTAATACAATATGGGTATCCAATTGAAGGCCTTGATGAGCACATTCATTTTTTGGCAGGGCAGTCGTGTTTTTAATTTGTATTTTTTACCCGACTACGGCGGAGGGTTATGATTTTGACCGGTATGTATGTATGTATGTATGTATGTATGTATGTATGTATGTGCATCTGTTCCCACCTAACTTCCAAACTACTTGTCGTAATTTGACAAATGAGGTATCGTTAGAAGCGGCTTAGTGGCGCGCTGGTTATAGGCTATGTGACGTCACATAAAATTGCATATGGCGCCCTCTAGAGGACATAATGTCAAGACCTAAAAAAAAAAAATTTTTTAATAAAACCGTGTGGGGTATCAAATGAAAGAGCTTGATGAGCACATTTCAAAAATATATATATTGTTACCTATAACTCCAAAATAATTAAATAAAAAGTAAGTTTAAAAACTAAAACCCGACTACTGAAAAATCGCGCTCTAAAAAGTATGAAACAAGAAAATATCCTCATCTAGAGGATAGCCGTGATCCGTGTAGGTCCTTTAGGGCAAAATGGCATATGAACACGGACCACGGCTATCCTCTAGATGAGGATATTTTCTTGTTTCATACTTTTTAGAGCGCGATTTTTTTTCCATTCTGTATTATGAAGTTATACTATGGTGTTATAATACTTTAATGATTTCAGATTGAGTTGGATTTTAACAAAAAATACCCAGCACATGAAATCTCATTATTTAAAAAGTGGCCGGAATTTATTTCAAAGGCTTTGCCAATTTACAATGAAATTAAGTCAGCAGAGAAATATCTCGAAATTCTACGTAATAATCCAAGTGAAGGTGCTGTATATTCCATACTTTGGTTTAATACCGTCCTTGATACCATAATTAATTTTGTAATGCAACATTTCAGACCTAAGAGACTATTGCTTCGCAATATTGATTGCACACAAAATAATTGCAACCATAAGAGTACCCGTGACAGATGATGGAAAGAAGAAATTTTATAAACCCAGTAAAATAGAATCAATCAATGCTTTCATCCTTCATGTCAAGGTATGATTCCACCAAATAATAATGCAATAATCATAAGCGAGTATTGCCGTCGCACACCGTTATGACTCAACGACGACCTGACTTAAAGTAAAGTCACTGTGATGTGAGCTTTATGTTGTGTCACGTATAGTACAATTTTCAAGAGTACGACATGGTCAAATATCATTGTTTTTTTTAAATTACTGTACGGAATACAATAAAAAGCTCACACCTCTCTCTCTCTAATCTCTCTACAATAAAAAACTCACTTCAATGCTTAGATTGAGACGAGTTGGTCTGTTTTTAAAGTGTGCAACGGCCTTAAATGTTACAGGCACTAGGTAGAATAAAAAAAAGGTTACTTTACAAGTTGTTAGATTCAAGACCATATCTTATGTAATAGGAGGCGAGCCTTGCCATTTCACATGTCTTGCGAAAATGTGTTAGAATTTTTAAGACATGCAGGTTTCCTCACGATGTTTTCCTTCACCGTAAGCAAGTGTCATATTAAATTTCAGTTTATGGTAAGTTTTTTAACATGGTGTCATGTTAAAAAAACCAAACATTGTAAACCGTGTTATAGTTCTTGTAATTCACGAAGGCGACTAGCCCTTGGTTGTGTTTGACATGTACATACACATTGTGAAAGTGGCGGAGCCGTAAACACACACTGTCACAACGTGTATTTACATGTCAAACACAATCAAGTAGAGATGAGTCGTATTTACTAGAACAGGTGCGAAGAACAGGTATTTTACGAGACTAGGCGGCACCTATTCCAATTTTGACAGTACTTAGTCCACCTAGTATTTCACTCAACACGTTCCAGAGGAAGTGATGTTAGCTAACTAGTTTTCTAGTCCAACTAGTATATGATATTTTTGTGTTAAAATATTGAGACGTATTTTTGTCTTTATAACAACAACAATGGCTCCAAAGGTTGATGATGACGATGATGATGATCATCGTTATCATCATCGTTATCGTCGTCGTCATCATCATCATCATCATCGTCGTCATCATCGCCGTCATCATCGCCGTCATCATCATCGTAATTATCATCATCATCATCTTCATCATCATCATCATCACCATCGTCATCATCATCATCAGCGTCATCATCAATCATCGTTGTCATCATCTTCATCATCATCATCATCATCATCATCATCATCGTCATCATCATCATTATCATCATCAGTAAGCAGTAGCGTGGCGATATCTGACTGAAGTGAGCAAAAGTTAGTTTTTGTCCCCATTTGATCTCATGTATCGAGTCATGTATTTTTAAATACTAGGAATAGGTGCACCTAGTCCCAAATTTACCTAGTACAACCCATCTCTACAATCAAGGGCCAGACGCCTTCGTGAATTGCAAGAACTATACTATACATCAAGGGCCCTACCACCACCTCTTATAGCAGTTCCTATTATTTTAACCTTACAGCGACTTTTTGTACAATGACGTACCACCTTATTGTCATGACAATAAGAAACGGCATTCGATGTAAAAAGTCGCTGTAAGGTTAACATAATACTGCTATAAGAGGTGGTGGTATAGGCCCAGTTCGCATAGATAGACATTAAGCTGATTTAAATTTTTCTCATATATATTTTTTATATCAAGGACATACGTTATTATGAAGTCTTATGGATATATCAACCGTTGTTGGATTGGGTGGGACATCCTGTATTTAAATATAAAATGTATGTCTTTTTATTTTTTTCCAGAACCAAAGCGAAGTAATCACGCGACTAAATTACAGAAGGGACACCCAATCATCTAAAGGATTAAAATGCCAGCCACTCGTTATAGTTGTTGGCCCCACTGAATTAAAAATACAGGACTTCTATGTCTCATACGATAATATACTATACAAGGTAGATACCTTTTTGAAAGCTCTTGATATCTGCTTTAAATTATTTCACTGCCTTGATGCAGAATATCCCATTGAGGCGGTTCACATCTGGACCTTCATTCAAAAATATTTTTACGGCATTAATTTAAGTTCGGACAAAAAAATATCTGGTGTATTAACTTTTGTGTCTGATTTGTAGTGTAGCTTGGTATATTATAAAAGGTTGCATAAGTCTGAATTACAAAATGTATAAATGTTTCAAATGTCAAATATCCGTTGAAAATTACAAGGCCTTATTCGTGCACTTTGACTTTTGTCACAATTTAGCTCCAAACACTATATATCGATGTGCACAGTGTAACTGCAGTCGTGAATTTCAACAGATAAGGTCCTTCAGACGCCACTTAATATCTCAACATTCAAACTTTCAATCGACGTCAAATGACGAGATTCCTGCAAATTATTGTAATTTGACTGAAAATACGCATTGTAGTGAAATTGAAAACCCTAAATCTAGCAGTGTCGATAGCTCTGAATCTAGTGATGTATTAGATTGCTGTGATAACTTAGAGAGCCGCTCCAATAGATTGAATAAATACACTTTGGAACCTGCTAAATTAATGCTACAAAAATCGATTGCAACCTTAGTACTTTCATTGTACAGTGATCCCGGGATTAACCGTAAAACTGCCCATAAAGTAATAGATAGCATTCGAATTCATATTACAGAAGTCATTGGTAAAATCTTGAAAAATATACTACTCACATATAATTATTTAGATGAAGGTGAAATAAAAGATATTTGTGAATCCATTTCAAATCCTTTCACTGATATTAGTACAGATTATCAAATAATACAGTATTTTTCTAATGTTAACTGTTACATTGCTCCTGAAAAGTATATTATTAATGAAAGTATTACTCCTAACACAGTTAACTCTACTATGATGCTTCAACCAAAATCCTTTTCTGGTTCCAAGGTGCCGTTAAGAGTAGTATTTAAAAAGATTTTTGAAATGCCAAACTTTTTAAAGTATATTATTAATTCATTGAATAATCATGATAACATTCCAAATTTCAGTCAAAGCTATATTTGGCAAAAGAAAACCATAGGGAAAAGTGACAAACTTTGCTGTCCATTTTTCTTATATAATGATGATTTCGAGTGCAATAATCCATTAGGTAGCCACACTGGTGTACATTCGATATCAGCCACATACTGTCAATTTCCCACACTTCCATCTGAATTTCTGTCATTATTGGATAACATTTTTGTCGTCATGCTCTATAATTCATCTTACAAAAAATACGGTAATAATTCAGTATTTTACGAACTGATTCAAGAATTCATATATTTAGAAAAAGAAGGCGTAGAGATTAACACGCCCGAAAATGGTGTTGTCAAAATTTATTTTATACTTGGCATGATTTTGGGTGATAATCTAGGATTAAATACTATGCTTGGATTTTCAAAATCGTTTAATGCTAACTTCTACTGTCGATTATGCAAAGCACACAAATCTATAATGAAAACATTAACAAAACAAGATGATGCACTATTAAGAAATCGAGAAAATTATTCACGAGATCTAGATCAAAATAATGTAACGGAAACAGGTATAAGTGAATATTGTTGTTTCAATAATATACCTAGTTTTCATGTTGTGGATAATTGTAGCGTAGATATTATGCATGACATTTTCGAGGGAGTCTGTCATTACGATTTGGCCGAAATTATTTTATATTACACAGACATATTACACATTTTTGATCTGCAGACTTTAAACAATCGCTTGGAGCTATTTGATTATTTAATTACAGAGTTAAATAATATGAGTCCTGACATAAAATCTGAACATTTAACTCGTAGGAAATTTAAAATGTCTGCATCAGAAATGATGTCATTTGTGCACTTGTTTCCTTTATTAGTAGGGGATTTAGTTCCAGTGGACGACGTTGTATGGCAATTTTTGATAACATTATTGCAAATAATTGATATTATTTTGTTGAACTATATCGACACACCGGCTGTAAAACTATTGGAATGTTTAATTTCCGAACACCACGAAAATTATATCACTCTTTTTAGGGATACTTTAAAACCAAAACATCATTTTATGGTTCACTACCCACATATTATTAAGCAAGTGGGTTCTTTAAAGCAATTATGGTGTATGCGATTTGAAGCCAAACATAAAACTTTAAAAAACACTGCCTCTATGACAACGTCTAGGAAAAACTTAGCACTAACATTGTTAATTAAGGAACAACTTGCATTTGCACGCAGACTTTTCGTCGAAGAGGGATTGGAGCCAAGATTAGAATTCGGAATTTTTAATCGTCACGATACTCCTATATATTTTAATTCCATTAATGATGCATGCACAGAAGATGTTGATTTAAGTTGTAGTTTTCAATGGATACGTTACAAAGGCACAAAATATATTCCTGGAATCATACTCGTTACAAGCAGCAAAGATAACTTTTTATTTCATAAGTTACATTACATTTGTCGTTCTAAATCTTCTTTGAGTGTCTATTTTTTATGTATGGATCTTGACTGCTCTGGATTTAATGATCACTTTCAAGCCTACTGTATTGGCGATGAGACAAATACCGGAAAGCTTATGCAACCTGAACATTTGATTATTGCTCCTACTAAAGCTCATGTTATTGCTACAGGCCAATCTTATTGCCGCTTTAATTACTTTTAAGTTTTAAATATTTGCAGTTTTTATAATTTTTATCTTTGGACGTCAGTTCTCTGGCCTACTACCTATATGGTCATATTTATACAGGGTGGAAACTATAAGGCCACCAACACACGAGCGGCACTTTGCCGGCGACAGAGCCAACTGCAGCCGTCGACACTGGTCGGCGCTAGCCGTCGGGTAGTCGGCGGTGGCTACTGAAGTTGTTCGACAGTGGCTGTCGACGGCTAGCGCCGACCAACTCGCTACATATACAGCTGCCGGCACTGGTCAGCGCTAGCCGTTGATAGCTACTGCTGAATAACGTCAGCAGCAGCCCCCGACGAACCGATGGCTAGCGCTAACCAGTGTCGACGGCTGCAGTTGGCTCTGTCGCCGGCAAAGTGCCGCTCGTGTGTTGGCGGCCTTATAGTTTCCATCCTGTTCCACATTGGGCAAAATTGTATGGGACTTGGTCGAAATATCCACCACTGACGAGACCTACGTAACTCGTTAGACCACTAAATACTGAGTAAATTTTGCAAAGACAGTTCATCAAAACAAGCTGTCAGTAAAAAAATATGAGTAGTTTAAAACAATATTTAATTTCACACTTAGTATTATGTTTATACATTTTTTGGAAGGCAACATTATAAATACTTTTTCTAACATTAAATAAAAATAAAATAAGCTGTCAGAAAGCAAAAACTGCCAGGAATATTTTTTTATTTTATTTTTGTTACCTGATGACAAGTGAAGAAGAAAAGTAACACACAGAAGGTACTTGCTTATTTGTTTTATAGAAGCGCAACATTTTTTTTTTAGTCCGGGCGCTTTTAAGCCCTGCCCGCGATCTCCCTCTGAGATCAGAGCTACAGAGTATCTTCTATGCGTTACCTTACTTCTTCACTTTTCATCAGGTAACAAAAATAATAATAAAAATATTTTCATGGCATTTTTTGCTTTCTTACAGCTTATTTTATTTTTATTTAATGTTAGAAAAAGTATTTATAGTGTTGCCTTTCCAAAAAAATGTATAAACATAATACTACCTAAGTGAGAAATTAAATTATAATTATTGTTTTTTAACTACTCATATTTTTTTACTAACAGCTTATTTTGTTAAACTGTCTTTGCAAAAGTTACTCAGTATTTAGTGGTCTATCGAGTGCCGTAGGTCTAGGAAGTGGTGGATATTTGGACCATTTCTGCCCATTGTCCTTTATCGCTTGTAAAACACTTATTGTTTCCACTTCCACGGCTCTAGAAAACAAAGGTGGCCGAGAATTGTATTTATTTATTGTAATTTGAGGTGTATTTGTGCATAATATTAAGAGGTACGTTATTGATTCATAAAACTAGTGGTTATTTCATAACTGATTTTAAAACCTGACTGTCGCAGGGACACGGAACACAGTAAAGGTCGGCACTCATCTAACGTCTCCGCAATCGACCAGCACCGCCTCGTCCACTAGGTAGTAGTGCCAGAAGGTTTGTACTCTGTACGACACATTTTGTTACTCAGAAACTAAGTATCATCTGGCGGGCCTGGGATCTTGGACTATAAATTAGTGGACCACCACTCGTTGTCCGCGCCGCGTCCACCCCCGGTCCACCAGTCGACAACGAGTGGACGAGGCGGTGCTGGTCGAGTGCGGAGGCGTTAGATGAGTGCCGACCTTATATGTACAGTGTCCTTGATATTATTTCTGTACTTTTAAACCACACCACAACCACATATTTATTAGGGGACAAATGTCCCGCGACACGTGTTGCTAGAGACATCTGGCGACGTTGGGCGATGTCTTTTTAGTTCACAAGTTCTATAGACGCGTGCCAGACATATCGTGCAATGTCATGCAAAGTTGAGTGACGTCGCCCGACATGTCTGGCGACACGTGTCGCGGGACAATAATTGTCCCCTAGTGAATACACGGCTTTATATTGAACTTATGTTACCGTATGAGGTAGATCATTATTGTGATTGTATAAAATACGACTTCATTTATAATTGAAAAATATTTCTAGCGTACCAAATCCCAAAATGTTTCGATTATGTTTGAAGGCAAATATTAAGTATTATTAGTGTATTAATACTTACGAAAATTTCAAAATGCATCATGTTACTATTACAACATTTAATAAACATTATTATAAATAATTTAACTGTTTCTTCTTAAATCACCTCTTACCTTATATTCTCACTACATTAACATATTATTATAGTAAGTTGTGTTCTACCAATTATCGTTATTGTGCTCTATACCAAATGGTTTTTGTAATAAGTACCCTTATTTATAAGTTTGTGTCTACTAATTTTGGATATTTGCGTGTAGTGTTTTTAGCAATAAGTAAATATTTTACTTCAGTATATTGTACTAGGAAGTTCTATTGTGTTCTACCAATTGTATTTTTGTGCTCTAGCTAGACCACATGGTTGTTGTAACTAGTACTTTATCAATTTTGTTTTGCATATTAAATTATACTAGAGTACACTAAAGTTCTCTAGTAGAATTAACTAAAGTATTTTGTAATTAACAAAATACTTTAGTAAGTTCTACTAGAGAACTTAAGTGTGCTCTACTATTATTATTTTGTTCTCTCAACTAAACAGAATTTGTAACAAGTACTAAATGAATGTGGTAGAATTAACAAAATACTTTTGTAACAATTAACTTAAGTATTTTGTTAATTCTACCATATTCATTTAGCAATCGTTACAAAATCAGTTTAGTAGGGAGCACAAAATAATAATAGTAGAGCACACTAAAGTTCTCTAGTAGAATTTACTAAGGTATTTTGTAGATTCCACCATATTCATTTAGTACTTGTTACAAAATTTGTTTAGTAGGGAGCACAAGAATAATAGTAGAGCACACTAAAGTTCTCTAGTAGAATTTACTAAAGTGTTTTGTTAATTCTACGATATCCATTTAGTACTTGTTACATAACAGTTTAGTAGGGAGCACAAAATAATAATAGTAGAGCACACTAAAGTTCTCTAGTAGAATCTACGAAAGTATTTTGTAGGTTTTACCATATTCATTTAGTACTTGTTACATAACAGTTAAGTAGGGAGTACAAAATAATAATAGCAGAGCACACTAAAGTTCTCTAGTAGAATCTACTAAAGTATTTTGTAGATTCTACCATATTCATTTAGTACTTGTTACAAAATCAGTTTAGTAGGGTGTACAAGAATAATAGTAGAGCACACTAAAGTTCTCTAGTAGAATCTACGAAAGTATTTTGTAGATTCTACCATATTCATTTAGTACTTGTTACATAACAGTTAAGTAGGGAGTACAAAATAATAATAGTAGAGCACACTAAAGTTCTCTAGTAGAATCTACTTAAATATTTTGTAGATTCTACCATATTCATTTATTACTTGTTACAAAATCAGTTTAGTAGGGAGTACAAGAATAATAGTAGAGCAAACTAAAGTTCTCTAGTAGAATTTACTAAAGTATTTTGTTAATTCTACCATATTTATTTAGTACTTGTTACATAACAGTTAAGTAGGGAGCACAAAATAATAATAGTAGAACACACTAAAGTCCTCTTGTGCAATTTACTTAAGTATTTTGTTAATTCTACAATATTCAATCAGTACTTATTACAAAAGCAGTATCGTAGGAAGTACGAAAGAATAATGGTAGAGCACACTAAATTCTACAATAGTTTTGTTTAGTAAAATTAACCAAAGTCGACGATAGGTCCTGTATCAACCAGGAAATCTGGTAGAGAGTACGAAACAATTATGGTAGAACACACTAAAGCTCTATAGTACAATTTACTAAAGAGTTTTGTTAATTCTACTATATAATTTTGTTATTAAACAAACGTTTTTGTTTAGTAAAATCAACTTAAGTTGAAGATAGGTCCTATATTAACACGCGAGTTTGGTTAAATTTATCAGTAATTTGGTTGATTCAACCAAAGTGTTTTTTCAGTGTAGGAAGGTACACCTATGCGACGTAACCATAGATTTCGTATTGATATTAAAAACAGACAAATAGGTAATTAACAATTGTATCATTAGTCGAAAATAACTTGTAAAAGTACCTACCTACTTATACGAATATTAGTGGAAATAGATAGGTAGCAAACGACAAAAATATCCAATACAAACATGCCTTTGAGTGCCTTTCATGTGTAACCGAATATATTTTACGCTGAGCACACCGTTTTCGATAGCCTAATAAAATAATCCAAGTATAAAGATACTCCAGTTCCGTATAAAAAAATAACGAAATATCCGACTAACCTGCCATGTGACATGTAGCTCGCGGGCCCTCAGCGCCCGTACTGTGATATCACGAGGTGCCCCTCCGGGCGCTGATAAAAAATAACACACCATGAACTAAACCTCAACAACAACTTCAAACCTTAATGGCCTGGCTTGACGGTTGCAATCCAGCGTCCCTACAGGGGTGACCTTGCTTGTTGCCATCCATGTAGACAGCAGATGTAATCCAAACTAAACACAAATCCACGGATGGGAAACAAGGTTCCCACCACAGAGTAAAGACTAAAGAAAGAGGTGCCCTTATTAGATATATGTATGAAAAAAAACGTGGTCATTGTTTTTTCATTTTCATTGTTCTATCTACCGGTAAATAGTTGAACTACTCGCTTCGTTTTATGTCGAAGGTGGTGGTTCCCACCAAGGTCACCTCTGTTGGGACGCTGGATTGCAACCGTCAAGCCAGCCCTTTAGGCTATTCGTACACGGCGCTTCTCAAAAGAAACTGAACTAGTACATTACTAACTCATTAGTAAAGCTAGTCGCACGAGTTTCGCCCGCTGCGCTACTCAAAAGGAACGCAACCGGTTAGTAACTCCTACCTCCCCAAGCTCTATACAAAAAAAATACAAAACACAGTCACTAGACGTGTCTACAACATACACATGCCGCGCGAGGCTGCTCACCCACATGCCTCGCGAAACACGACGTTTGCCTCAGTCGCATGCCGCGCGAGGCAAATGGCGAGGCAACTGACACTAGACAGATAAAGGTATAGCCGAGCAATCAGTTTGACATGTTTGACATCGTTCTGTCTGGTGACTATGCCAAACTAGGCGAGGCAAATGACAGCGCTCAGGTGAGGCAGGACGCGCATTTGCCTCGCGCGAGGCATGTCAAACTTCGTGAGGCAATTTGCCTCGCGCGGCATGTGACACATCTGGACGTAGCTACTCAAGTACGCGGTGCAGAAAAGTTTCTCGAAACCAGTCGAGCGCAACCGTGCAGATAATATTGATATTGATAAGCGAGCGACGTAATCTCGTTAATCGTTTAAAAATAAAAATGACAGTATACCTACCTAATACCTATAAGGAAATTATAATTGCACTCTGAACAAGTATTAAATTAGCACATCCTCACGCAATAATTTCCACAAGTTAATTTTAAAGTATCAACGCTCTCGACAACTTAGTAGGCCCCAAAGTCAGTGTTTTGATACCCCGTAAGCCCATTATACGCGGGGGTGTAACTTATTCACAACATCTTAAGTAGCGTAACGAGAATATGGGGTATTACATCTACGTACGCGTCACCAACTTCCTATATGGATGATGCATTATGAATACGAAAGAGGGAGTTATTTTGCGTAATACCTAATACTTACGCACGTACGTTTTCAGAAGTTAAATATTCATTTTATTGTAATTAAGTATGGGTAAGATCAATTTCATAGACTAGGGAGAAAACTAATTGAGACTTACTGAATCGAACGAATTGTGAATTCAGCTGACTTTGTAATAATATATAATATAATATATATAAATAATATAATAAATAGCTGACTTTGTATTTTTATTTTTATTTTGTACAAGTCAAAATTATGTATTTACAAACAATATAAAGCCTTGGCAAAGCCATTATAAATCAATTGTAACTTTCTATTTTCGTTGATAGTTTATACCAAGTGCTTGCAGTATTTTAACTATTATTCTATCCGGATTGGAATTGCAATTGTGAAGTTGTAACTACCGCGCTTGAATTATCGTGCATTATCGCATTTATCCCCACTAGTGGGGATATTTTGGTAAAGATAAATGTACCAAACGCTAAATGTAGTAACTTACCCTCTTCCCTAGTAGTGAAGTGCAATGGAGTGGTATAAGCCGAGGCGCCCACATCGTTATAGGCGGCCATCCTGAGCGCATATCGGGTATCAGGCGATAAGCCGGCGATAGACGCCCCAGCGCGCCCCGGACCTTCAGACCTGTTGTATCAAACATCAAACAGGGTACATACAGGGTTTCCTAGTTCAGGATTCAGACTGTCATGTAGGTGTACCTACCATTTTATCCTCAATAAATTTTATTATTAAAAGCAATATAAGTAGTTACTTTTCTTAAGACATGAATTCATTGCATTTCTAATTTAGACAATAAATGCCAACGTTAAAACTCTATGAGAGTGCTACCTAAAATCGAATTAGTTTTTGCCCCAGAAATGCCGTTTTTAGGTCACTTTACGTGTCCACGAATAGCAAAAGGCAATTTTCATAATATAGTAGGTACGACCACAAAATTCTCCACTTTGAAAGCAAAGTTAACGAGGAGTTCATAGCGGCATGCAAGTCGGTAGAACTACTTCATACTGGAAGTGACCGCGCACTCACCCACTTTCTGAATGGTTTCCCAACTTTATTGTATAGATACCTACCTACTGCTTAGCACTCAGTATTGGTTAATAAGTGCCAAACAGCACGGTTTTAATATAAAAGATAAATACAGAAGCTTTTTATATCGGTGGTAGAGTAGAGCGAAGCTGTAGCCAATTGACTGTAGCAGATAATATATAGGCTGGCTCGACCGGGGATGTAAGTACCATACTCTCACAGAAAATCGGCGTAAAGTAGCTATTCAGCTGTTTGAGAGAGCCGGAAGCCCGAAAGCCAGACCCCCACTTCGCAACAAATCGTATGCAATAATGAGAATTCTTTCTTATTGGCGGCGTCTTGATCAGGCGCATGCCTCGCGCGAGCACTCAGTTTTGACGTCGGAACGCATAGACGTAATGTCATAATATGAGTGCTCGGGTGAGGCATGCACGCCATATGGACACATCTATTTGATTCTACTTGTGTCAAATAATAACCTTAGACCTAGGACCTAACAATCCTTAGACAAAAGTTTTCTTTATAAAGTCACATAAAGTTTATCTATAATTTAAAGTTTATCTATAGAATAACAGTCAGAACGACAAATAAATTCGGAAGATAATTATAAACTGATGGCTTGAGACAGGCCCTTAATATTATTTAATTCTCGAACCTATTTTTAAAGTAACAAAATCATGTTGTTACAGTGGTTACGTAATAAAGCTTGCGGGATCTAAACATAAAAAATTAATTAAAACCAAAGCGTTCTCTTTCGTAACTGGACGTTAATAAAAGAAGATTAACTTTAGCGAAATTAAATGAAACAGTAATTGGAGCGGTCTAGATTTTTGCGTAAAGTCTGTTACGTACAGGCATTATAAAATTTCAGTGCTCTCGACTGACCTAAAAAGCTGTAAGCAACTTTTAAATTCAAAGGCACACAGCACAGGCGCACACAGTCCGCACTTATTTTCAATTTGACCTGTCCCAGCAGTTCTCAAATCTGTATTCGTTATAACTTCCGTGAAATTCTATATTAAAAGATACTCAAACTTTTTAACTATGGGCGCAATTAATTGTTTCCCAAAATTATAGCTTAACATACACATAAATTGTATAGCATGCTTACAATTAATTTATTTCTTTTACTTTCTTGTAACAAATGTGTAAAACTACATTAAAATTCATTAAGAACCATTCATTACGGTAGTGCTGTGCCCTAAGTCGCTTAGCCATTGTGGCGCCACTGACGTTTTGCTATAGTGATCGGCATTCTGATTGGTCGGTTGATTCTGACTGACTAATCAGAGGCCTATAAGCCGGTCGGCCGACCAATCAGAGCGTTGATCACTATAGCAGCTCAATGGCAATGGCTAAGCGACTTAGGGCTTTGTTAACGTGTTGTTTTTTTTTTGTTTTTTATGTAAAGCTCTATAAAAATACGATGGTGGCCATATCACAAGCGAACATTTGTATAGAAATTGACCTTATGGAGTGAAATAAACTTACGCGATGAGAAGCAAGTCGGAATTGGCTAGCGTTATGTTGAGCACGTCTTGTGTGTCCCATGCGTCGAGCAGAGCGGGTAGCGGAGCGTCGAGCGGCGCGTTCGATAGGTCGCGCGTCAGTGCGCGGTATTGCAGCGAGTAGTGTGACACCAGCGCACCTCGCGCCACGCGCCACGTGACTCGCGCTTTGCGGGACCATACTTCCGATACTCGGACCTCTTCTGGTATGCTGGGGCGTTCTATAGTATAACATAATGATTAATTTATAATTTTAGAAAATATTGCCAATAACTCAATTAAGAATGAGAGTTTGATTGTGCGTATTTGTCACTTTGCGAAAACTTACAATCCCTTGACATTTTTCGTGTTTGACTTAATGAGATACCTATTTGATGCTCGGCGTCATATAATTCTTTACAACATTAATGGCGTACTCAGCTTTATTTTTTTCATTATCAACTCAATATGTATACCTACATATTTGCTTGCAGGACAAACGAAATAAACCGAGCCCGTTATTATCCTAGCTGAAAAATCATTACAAAATGTTATATCTCCAAACATTCAACCAACTCAATCTTATTTATCATTCCATTGTCATATAAAATTTCATACTAGGTGAGTAAGTGGTATAATATGTCGTGAATAATTGGTGTAATGTCAGAGGCGAGCGCAGTAGCGGACCGTATTCGCATTACGTCGTACGCTACCGCCCACAAATTACGCTTTATGGGCCCGCGGTGGGCACGAGTGCATGATCGTTCAGATGTAGTATTGTTCTGTTTACAATGCGAAATTGCGAAAATAATAAAACATCTTAGTTCGTATTTTGAATGTTTTTAATTCGACAATTTTTCGATTAATTTTATATTCCTGATTTAAATATTCCAATATTTGACTCGACGGCTTTAGACAATAACTTTATTAGAAAATACAGATTTATAAAAGAATGTTATTTTTGTCAACAATTTCACAATGTTAAAGAAGAGTAATATTTTAGTAGGCAACATAAAAGGTTCATTTGAAATGCTAGTAGTCGCAAATTGCCCCGCACAGTGAATATGCATGAAGGTCTATGCATCGTCCGGGACGAGAAAATAAAGCCTGAACGAAGCGCGCGTTAAAAACTGCGCAGCAAATTGCTGCCTCCCTCCAATCACCGTCGTCATCAATTATTGACTTCAAATTCAAAAAATTATGAGGTTTTTAATTTGCCCTTACTCAGATTTAAGAAATGAAAATAACCTGTTTCAAACACGGCATCCGTTAGAAAGGTTGTCTGGAAGTGATCGCAGCGTGCGATAAGACCGTACAATGTACACTGTTGTTTATTCCTTGGTTTGCTTGTCATTTTTGTTAATGTATGTGTTACCACTGGTGTACAATAAAGTGTTATTGTTTTTGCAATTCACGAAGGCGACCGGCCTTTGGTTGTGTAAAGATGTACCTATCTGTATCCGTGTTAATGTGTGCGTTTACGGCTCCGCCACGCACGCACACTGTCACAATTGTGTATGTATGTACATGTCGAACACAACCAAAGGCCGGTCGCCTTCGTGAATTGCAAGAACTATATCTATCTATCTAATGAATTGCAGTGCACCCAAATTTCACCAATGGTATTTAGGAGGTTTAGGGTAAGGGAGTTGAATCTTACCTTTGACGAAAAGTCTGTATATAAGTTCATCGCTGCCGTACAAGTTTCTTGCTTGGCACCTGTATTCCCCAGCGTGCTCGGGACCTGCGTGGTTTATAGTCACCTCTGACGTCATCACTCCACTGCTCGTCTCCCTAGCTTCCACTCCACCGGAACCACTAGGACAATATTACTGGTTACTAGGCACTACCCATGTACTGTGTTCAGGAGATAAATAATCTCTCATACATGCTTGGAAATTCGATCAGTATTTAAAAAAATAAATCGGGGAATATCGAACTTGCCAATAGGACCACGTTCGTGCATTATAAATGAATATTGCCAGACGAATACACCAACAGTATGGTCCCAGACTAAGTAACGCTTGTACTATGGGTACTGTACAATGGGCCGGGGGCGATCCCAGTGATACCTAGACCAGGGGGGTTACTCCGAAATACGACGCTGACGGATCGTCCGAAGTACGGATTGGATTTACGATCAAAACAATGTCAAATCGTAGAGAAAAACGAAAGAAGAAATGTCAAATCCACGACAATCCGTCAGCCGAAACGTTAGGTTCGTATTTCGGAGTAGGCCAGCTGGACAATTTACGATAAGGCTGTTTCCGAAATTTGCTTCTGGCGGGAATCGAACCCGCAACCACCCGATGCAGTGAGCCGAGCGGTTTACGCTCGAACCACTGCGCCAAACGGTCGTCAAATACCTAGTTTTGCTACTACGGCATAAATGGTGGTAAGAAAAACGCATAAAAAATCTCAAGTCAATTAGTCACACTAGTCACAGTCACAGTTTCGGAGATTATTTCAAGCATGTCATGTTTACTAACAAAAATGTTCATCACCAATTTGTCTGTACCCATGATGTGTCATATTTAACGCCAAATTTTAAAGTAAAACCTCATAGAATATTGAGGGGAAGTGACGGCGCGGTAATGAGGTTAGTCTGCAGCTTCCACAGGGCATGGCAGGGTTATAGCATGTCTAGCAGACTAACAGATTTTACGGCAAAACCTACCTACCTACGGAAAATTATTATTATCAGCGAGTCAAGTTAGTCGGTATCAAAATCTCTTACAATAGAGGGTTTTAGAAAATTTTGTTCGCACTTAAGTTGTTACCTATTTTCGCTGTGCTTCAATCATTAATTTGTTTAAAGCCTATTGAAGTTCAATAATAAAACTACCAGACCCTCTTGAACGTTCCGAATATTCCAATAATTTAAAGCTCCGAGAAGGTAGCTATTGAAACACGACAAACTTATATCATTCGCAAATACTTTAGGTTTTAGTCAAGGACACTTTCAAAATCGTTTTAAAGCAATACATTGATATACTCACGCCTGTATCGCACGGGGTTAGGAAGAGACTATTGACTGCCACAGGCTACGATTTTGCAATTAATTACACCTATTTAAATTTTGTAAATCAGAGGAAGCCCTAGGCAACAATATAATTAAAGGTATTTGTGAAATTACCGACGATACGGAAATATACGAAACATAAAGTGGTCTTTGAAGCAAACGTTTTTTAACCGAGCAATGGTATCAAAGCGAATGGAGCCGCGGGGTATACATTACAAAATATTTACAGTAAATGTTATCCTGAAATTCATCTTATTTAGAACCGCTATTAATACCAGACCACCCATATCGAAATAGGAAATTGAATTGTCAAGACTTCATACTAGATGATATCTTTGTAATTTAAAGCAGTATTTCAAGGATATCGCATCTATAATACTATGTAGGCAGCATTTTATTTAAAAGATGATTTTAGGCATGAAGATCTAAAGAATTTAAGACAGTCTGCTGATTTCCCAAAACTGGACATCGTTTTGTTACTAAAGACGGCCATGGTGGGCAAACTAATACATATTTTAGTATCTATCTCACCAACCATTACAACATTAACCAACTACTTATATGTAATACATTATATGTAATACAATCTGGCTGGACACCTCAAGGAACATGCCCGCATAAGCTGAACTCTCTTTATTATGAGTGTCAATTATACATAAAGCTCATCTTCTATTGGCAATGGTCTCTGGCAATGTACAAGGGTACATGTGGTATGCGTTTCACTTACTGTAACGCCAAAGGCCTTGAGTCATGAGTCCAGTGGATGTGTATCTCTGGTTCTCCTCTGACAGTGCAAGACAGTCGAGCTGTAGTTCCTCGGACCACCCAACGAGTTTCTCCACTGCCACTTCTACTCAGTCTTGGTGGTTCTAAGAAGAGTACATTACTTAATCATTAATTAGTCATACACAAGGCTTATTTTGAAGTCGCCATTAAGAAACACTTCGGCAATTTGCACCGTGGGGCGAACCGATGGAAGACCCGATTTTCAATTACTAAAGATAAAATATTGTTTTCAAAACTAGATAAACTTCAGGTCTAAGGAAGTAATAATGCGGAAGATAGCAAAAATAATAGGCTGTAAAGAAGAGAATGCATTAAAATATGCAAAAGGACCCTGAAGAATCTGCCAAAAACTCGGGTCTTTCTTACTGTATGCAATTCAATATAAAGAGCACAGATGTATCATTCTCATCTCTCACTTACCCCTAACATCCAAATAGAAGGAATGATGTAAGAAAGAGTGTTGAACCCGGGCTGTGCAGCGATACCAGCCCTCGTGTTCTGGAGTTGTTGCCTTCAGCCATATCGTTCCATCAGACAGTACTGAACCTCCACTCGTATCAGTGGCGTCTGATTGACTCCATAACACATGACGCCAATTGTTTCCATCTGGATCAAAATTTATTATGAGAATGCAAATATTTCACTGTCGATGCTGATAGCATCAAAGATTAATCCAATAGCTAAGTCAAGTCATCCTAGCAGAGACTGTTAATAGTATTGGCATACCTGTAGAATACTCCCAAGAGATCCTCGGTGTGGGCTGTCCTTTAGCGGAGCATGGCAACAGAAGTGCCGCACCGGCTGATACTGAAGTGTTCTGCGCCCGCCATACCCAAGTAGGAGACTCTGTGCGGAAAGACTGTTTTATATGTTACGCTGCTCCAGTCATGCTCATAAGTGTTGTAGTCATTAAAAGCAAGACATGAAGATTGTTTTTACTAATCAAGAGTCAAGACAGTCAAAGCAGTGAGGAGTTTGGATTATGGCTCACACATAAGTTCAGTCAAACAATAAATACCTTTGACAATCAATGATGCACTGTGACTGACTGTACCAAAGTCGTTAGTTGCTCTGCAAGTATACTCTCCAGTATGAGCTGAAGTTAGTTCATGTATTATCAATATGGTAAAGAAGTCCAAATTCTTTTGTTCTGCCTGGAAATATGATTCTTCCTTAAGTATCTCCAATATCTACTTCATTTCCAGTAGCTCATTTAATTTCACTTACCTTCAGCATCGTTGGTATAGGCACATTATCCTTATGCCATGTAAATTGTATAGGCTTATCTCCAGAGACTAAGCTACAAGTGGCCTGAGTACTGCCTCCAACTTCCAATTCTTCAGGAAACTGGAACGGTGCCACCTTTGGTGGCTCTGTTAACAATCATATCCATATTTGCCTACTTCTTGTCATAAATTAGCTACTTATTTGGCTCAATCTATTAACTTACTGTGCACTTCAAGGCGAACTATTCTCCGCGCAAGTTCACCGCTCTCAGCGCGAACTTCACAAGTATAGCTACCAGCTATAGCACTTCTTACAGAATTCAGTCTTAAAACTCCTCGATCATCAGCAGATTCTATTCCACTCTCTACTAGAGAACCGTCTTCGCGTCGCCATACTACTTCTCTAAAAGAATATCAATGTAAGTAGGCAATTGAACATTAATTTCCCGAGATTACGATACAATTTGCAATTGTATATTCTACTGTATACTTACTTTATAGGGTATCCCGAATAGGGACAATATATTGTTACGTCTGTATCAGTCTTCACGTGTATTGCTGGTAAATATCTAATGTTTGGTGGACCTGCAAAATAAAACCTAATTATTATAGAATCTATTTCTACTATACCTAAATTTATCAGACTCATAAAGTTACCATAAACGTTCAATCGTGCTTGATGCGCATGCGATCCACGAGAATTAGTAGCGTTACATCCATATCTACCGCCTTCGTCTGCTGTCCTGATAGTTACGCTAAGGGTAGATACTATGGTCCCTTCATCATTCCCAGGCACTGCTTCAGCTCTGGTATTTACACTATACCTACAAACACAGGCCAAAAATGACACACGGCTCAAAACATTTTTTTTTATTCAAGATATTTCATTTTTAAATTTTACTTGTCTGGTGCAGCTGGCAGCGGCCTATCATCCAAAGTCCATAGAATCCGAGGTGATGGAACACCGTTTGCGGCACACCTCAGAGCTATGCTTTGTCCTATTCTAGTGACCGCTTCACTGAACGTCGACACCAATCTTGGCGGCCTGTCTGAAACCAAGTTTGAGGGTTGACGGTGGCTTGTGTGTCATTCAAAAAAGGAACCATTTAAGAATGTTTAGTTGTTACCAGCTATGATCAGCTCTGCGCCTGAAACAGCGGAGTCTGTGTGATCGTGCGCAGTGCATTGGTAAAGGCCTGCATGATGTGGTCGTACTGGACCGAGTGACAGTCTTGACTGAGGTGCGTGCAGGGGTCTCCCTTCGTGTTGCCAGCTCAGGGTGACCCCTCCGCCGCGGCCGCCGTGCACCGAACAGTTGAAGTGCCCAGTCCCGCCTGTACCTATCATCTATAATAAGCAACGCTTATGACATCTATAAGTATAGCAATTACATAGCATGTGAAACCCTACCTTTATGAAAAACACCCAGATGCGGATGGTATTAGTGTCTATGATTCGATTTCAACCATACTTACGTTAGAGTGACAAAGATTCTCTTGTGCGTTTTGTTTATTACCAGCAATAAGCATCCTAATTAGAAACTAAAAACTTACTAATGGATTTGGTGATACAGTGACGGTCAGAGGTTCATAAATGACCAGTTTTATGAGCACTCTTGAGGATGACTCTGGATTGGATGAGCAGGCATATCTGGCGGCGTGGTGTGCTCTTGCGTTGGTGATAACTAGCGCTCCTCCTCGGACTGTGCCTTCTGAGGAGATGGATATCCAGGAACCACTTGCTTCTTGCTTCTGCCAACTATCGATCGAATACCTATTATTTTAACACCTCTATGTAAATTAATGCAAAAAACTTTTTCTAAATAGCAGCTTGATTGATTTGTCACTAAAAATATTTTGAGAGGTAATACGCAATAAAGGCATGATTTATTTATTTCGTCTTTGAAATACCAACAGCCATGTTAGAGGCCTTCGGGGCGCTTGGACAACTCTGACACCGGGTTGACCAATAACCATACTATAAGAAGAAGAAGATGAAAATTTTTGAGAGACAGCCAGCGATAAACAGCACATAAAAGCTACACAGACATCATAGTTAGAAGATGGAAACCAAAAAGGTCGTTAAAAATAATGTTACTCACGTAACTGCATGCCCATTGATGTGTCGTAAAATGCACGGCAGTACAACATTATCCCCAGCCCGAGCTTCCACTGCATTAAGCTCGATGTTTTCCAACCAACTGCTGTCTATAGAAGGAATACAAAATTAAATATTGTTTCGAGTGGCAGCACTATCTAGTCCTCATTAGTCGGGAGAGCTCAGCCCGTCTGGGCTCGGCTTTGGAAATGAAATCTTAACTCTACTTCAATGTACATTTGTCTACTATTATTTAGATATTTTTTAAATTTATCTAGATACATTTCAAAATATACTGTAACCATTTTTTTCCAAAATGGTCCTTTTACAGAAAATTCGCAAACGAAACGAACAAAATTATTCCGGAGACAAATATAAATTAAATAAAAAAGTTTTACTTCCCATAACATTTTCTTTTGTTTTATGTTATAGTTATTAGTATTTAGTAATGTTAGTCGATAGAATGAAAGCGATTTGCTTTTACAGTTTAATTAACAGGCCTTTACTTTATCACCGATCAATTTTACACTCTGTATAATTCTTCCCACGGTAAATCTATAATGCATAAAGCAAAGACTGACCGTCGGTAGTGAGCTTCAAAGGCGCGCTCGGCGTGTCTAGTGCAACGCATGCATATTCCGCCTGGATGTCCGCCTGAGTGAGGTCCGAGCCGAGCAGCAGGCCCCCGGCGCCTGTGACCCAGCGTGATTCTGTTGCAAATAGTTTATTAAATAGAGATTCTAGGAAATAGTCGACGTTATCCTGCAGACTAGGATTACTAAGTACTAAGGCGGCAATGTCTATTTTCCCATGGTAATTTTGGAATGACCTGTGGTCGAACTATTATTCATATAAAGAACGTATCTCAAACTTTGCATATAGCGATAGCACAATACATTGACAATGCACTAGTCAGTCCTCCTAGCAACGCAATGTCAGATAACACCCTGCTGTTTCCGAGATAGTTGAGTTCCTTTCAGACTGATCAGTGGAAGCAGCATTCAGAACCGGCGGTAGATTCTGACTATTCATCCCACTGATGGGTACAGGCATCGAGAGGAGACGCCATTCGTTTCGGTCCTGTGTTAGTCTTGTCCAGCAAATCCGCCCTCCTATCTAATACCATCTGGCCGGTGGTTTCCCTCTCTCTATATCCCCTTCTAGGCCACCACTCTGTTTTTTATTGATTTCAAACTGTGCCGTGTCTTCTGTTTTTCTTATCTAACCAACAACTACTAATTAATGTTTGTCAATTGCATCTGAAAATGACAACTTACCTCCACTCATGTACCCTGACGACAGAGGCAGTCCATCCTGCAGCCAGGTGATGTCCACCATCCCGACTTGCGGGGAGACCTCGCAGCGCAGCACCGCAGCGCCACCTACCTTCGCCGGCGTCAGCTGCCGAGCGGTGTGTGAGAGAACATTGTCCTCCACTAAAGACAAACGATTTTTTATTAATCACAAGCTTTCTGCATCCGCACGCTCGAACTTCAACTAAGTGGCCTTTGCCCCCCTGGTCTTGGCTTAATACAAAAATTCCATTTAAAAAATCCCCCAATTTTCCGGGAATCTTTCGCAATTTTTCTTTCCCCTAAAACCTTATTCGGACTATTACGCACATTCAAAAAGTACAAATCGGACATGCTCATGGTTCTCAAGAACAGCATACGAAAGAGCTTTGTTTCAATGTAATATTGTAAAATTATGTCTTAAGTAGCTGGTCAAGTAGATAATCATGCCCTTATTTCAATTTAATTCAGTTAAAATACATCAAAATTTCTGTTTTCATTTAAATAAAGCGTAACTCAAGACATTCATAACGCGCCAAAAGAAATAACAAAACAAAAAATGAGATGGAATAATAAATAAAAGAATAATTGCGTCGGACGTGGCTTTGTTTGTGAAGCCATCTTAGGCTCCTTCAATTCCAAGCAATATTTTGAATTTTGCCTTTTGTGCAAATATTTATTATAATTTCGTGAAGCGCTATTGAGAATTGAGTAAGTAATTAGTAATACAAAGTCTGTTAAAGAACGATATATTAATAAAAGTCAAAGAGGGCGACTCTCGTTGAAACGAAAAGGAATGAATGAACTGCCGGATGAAATGTATCGGTTCGAAATACCATATTATTATGTATTAAATTAAAAATAACACTGAAAGATACAAATCTAGCGTAATGGGTATTTGTGCACCGGATGAGATAGGTACGTCGGGTCGAAATGCGTCTGACCCAAAAACAAATATAATTATACCTCAAGATGTCCATCTTAGGCTATCATACATTCATAACATAATATTTATTTTACGTTGCAAGTTCAAAATGCCGACATTACAATCTTAGAAAATTTTATTTCCAAACTTCACGATATAAAAGTCATTCTAGTTTGCAAGTTTTTACGAACTTTATGCTAATTAATCGACGCATTTCAGTATCCAAAGCATCGAGCAATACAACGATGTAAATAAAATATTTCAACATCAAAGTGTTGAATACTTTTCGTAACTCATTTGAATGAGAATAAGCTTCTGCGCCTCCATTTGTTGCCTTTCAATGTGCCCTTTGTAGTCGGCTTCATTGTAGAGGAAAATATTAAAATATGGTAAGTAAAATCTGTAACTTGAGAGGTAGTTTGAATGGGATGTTCATGCGGACTCTGTGATCTTAGAATGTGGAACTTCCCAAGATTATGGCTTAGATCCGCTGTTCATTTTCTATTGATATTATATGCAATCTCATAAGATATACCTAAGCATATATCATTTATTATAAGCACTTTATTGTTCGGTACTCACGATCCTAATATGAGTAACATAATATATTGTATATCATTTGCCGATACGTAGATCTACGCGAGTCATAATTGATTTCCTATTGTGTCCGGAATAGCGGCATACCTACTGGTTCCAATTAATCTCCACTCTCAAACTAGTATCTCTATAGGATTGTTTGTATTTGTTGTTTTCTCATTAGAGTGTGAATTTTATGAATTTTTAATCAAGTACCTACCTACCTACCGAAGACATTTAACCACGTTACAAACGAGTTCACTGTAATATTTGTTTGCGGATTTGTTACAGCTGACAGACTCAATTGATTAATGTTCAAAACGAACAAGTTGAAACATTGTTTATTGTAATACTTACCGCAAATCTATCTGAATATACTTGGATGGGGTAATTTGTAAACTGAAAGTAGGTTGGTAGGTACCTACCTAATGATATTCAGATTTTATTCAGATACAAATTGGTGCGTTCAGATGCCTCGCATGCCTCGCCCGAGTACTCATATTATGACATTGTCTCTATGCATTCCGACGTCAAAATAAAGTGCTCGGACGCGGCATGCGCCTGATATAGACGCAGCCATTGACATGCCACTTCAATAAATTTATTATTATTCAAGTTTTCAACAGTAGTTTATAAGTAAGCTATGTGTGTTAATAAATTTAACACAAAAGTGGAGAAAATGTCTCTTTTTTTAAAATAATCCACTAAGAAGCGTTGGCTTCGCAATATCGAGGTTATTTTTCTGAGATGAAGGACATAATGTCGCTCATTCTTTAATTAAAAGTTTCCTCGTCCTTCCGCGGAAAAAGTAATTGGAACAGAAAATATTCATCTTTTCAAATGTCTATCTTATTATTGAGGTTCGCAAACCCCAGTGGAATGCAATATAATAATGTATAGGAGAAAATCTGAGATAAGACGGCGTTATACGGGTTATTGGTTAAGTCGATCTATTCCCGTTAAGGGCGTGTAGTTTACATCGTTTCTGACTGATTTGACTATGAAACACCCTATCCTAAATGTAACCGTTTTCGAGATATTTGAATTTAACAGTTTTTTTATAAAAAAATCCAAATTTTCGGCTATCAGCCGCGATAGTCGTTATAGCCGAAATCGGGTATTTTTATAAAAACACAATTAAATTAAAATATGTCGAAAATTAGGATTTAGGATAGGGTGTTTCATAGTCAAATCAGTCGGAAACGGTGTAAACTACGCGCCCTTAACGGGAATAGGTCGACTTAACCAATAACCCTGTATATAGAGTTAATAAAATAACTTAAAGTGGGGCTTGAAACAAATAAGCATTGAAGATTTCAAGGTGTTAATCCGTTAAATTAAAGGGTGAACATCTTAAAAACCACTTATCAGCACCATAACAAAACTCTTTAAGGCTTACTGGCTTTATGCCTATCACTTAAAATCAGAAACCCCCAAAGCTTCAACAGAACTAATCACTATCTAACGGCCGAATACTCGTAGGTACGCAACTTAAATTTGAGAGCTGCTTAACTTTGACGCGCCATACAAAAAATGACAGTTAACGACGTCTCAAACTGCTAAGTGGGGCTTAAATATTTAAGTAGCCTGTGAGTATACGGCCGTTAGTCTGTCAAAAAAACACGTTGTAATCTGCCTATATGTTAAGGAGCTACAGTTTTACAGATATACATATAAAGGAATGAACTAATATCTCCCCTCCTTATATTCACCGGGTGTCAAAAACATAAGACAGCGTAGTTTCTAGAATCGTCTTTAAATTAGGTCCAATAATTTCAACATGACTTAAGAACTTCAGATCACGTTACACTTTTAATTTCTCTCCAAATGTCCCGCAGAAGTCTCTTGAAGGAACACAAACTTCACAACACTTTGTTTTCTTAAATAAATGTCCCCAAACTTAGTTGGAACGTACTTACCTTTACACGGTCCCCGAAGGCGCGCGGAGGTACGCCTTAACAAGCCCTAATAGACGAGAAGGTCTCTATTCAGCGCTTATCTATTTACGTAATCGTAATTTCACTCGAGTTCGAGTTTACCTCGGATATCCCGCCAACAAAAGGAAAGTTGCGTTGTTGCGAACTCACTCTAATGTCATTTTTAATCCCTTAATTAAAAGTTTCCCGTGTAAAAAAGTCGAGCGGCCGGCGGGCGTTTTTCATTTTATTTCATATTTCCCCGCTGTAACGGAAAGTTAATTGGTCCAACTCGACTCGCAACTTGTAATTTGCTTTGCCCTCTTCCCGCATCTGTTTATTACAAGTTGGTTGTTTACTGTATTTTTGCAATTTCCATTATATTTCGTGATTAATTAGGACGAAAAATTATTCCGAACGTATGTAGGGAGAGCGATGGAAATGTATAATCCTCGGGATTATTTATTCATTACGAATTTTGTAGGTACCGAGGTTCGGATGATTAATATTTTAAACTTGAACAAAGCTCTTTGTTTTACCGAATAACCATTATTAGAAGTTGCTTTTGTTTACTTTAATGATCAAAATAACATCAGAAGTAGACTGTATTTAGATATTGTATTTGAATGGTACCTATACATCAGCGTCTCCCATTTGGTGGGTACCAGGCCATCAAAATAAAATACCGGGTCGCAGAATTTCCGCCTTGTTTTAAAATAATACATAATAAATAGCCGATACCGAAATATAGTTGGACAAGTTATAGTAAAACATTTTTAAACTTTTGTGTGGGTCACGAAGGGGCAGTATGAAAATTACCGGGCCATGCCAGAACAATGTTTGGGAAACACTGGTATACCTACATTGATCCTGACTTATGTGTATCAAATTTTGAAGTAGGTGTATTGCTATAACATGTCACAATAATCATAAGATGCAACATGACACCTACGCATGTATTCACTCAAATTTAGGTAAGTACTAAATTCACGGCGTCCACGCGAGAAAATATATCTAATACATCCATGATCTTTCAGCACAAACGTACAAAGAATTATATCACGTCTAAATATTTAATCTTTGTATAAGGGCCTCCGCAGAGTTGCTACTTTTAGCATCGGCGACCGGCGATTTTGTGACGTATCGATGCTGCGTCGCGTTTCTTCGAGTCTGCGGAGTCTACGGAGGCCCTAAAATAAAAACTCTTAGGCCTTTCCCAAAGAAAAATATGCACAAGCTACGCGAAATGCGATCAATACATCAGATCGCCAATTTATATGCTACTTATATCCCTATGAAGTCGCAAATACAGGCAAATAAGGTTGAATTTTGATAGCGTTGTTACGCGACTGTTTCTTTAGTCGCATCTCAATCGCGTTGCTTGTCAATCCTTGAGAAAGGCCTTAAGCTAGATGAGAGATAATATACCAGGTTGCAGCATCACGGGCCTGGACAGCACAGTGCCGGCTTTGTTCGACGCTCTACATCGCAGCATCGCGCCTCCCCCGCTGCCCGCATCCATCAACGACCTTCGAGCGCCCACCACAAGTCGGCCGTCGTTGAGTACATGCCTGGTTAAAAGAAAATCATATTATCACATTGATCATACTGCTCTGGGCTAATATGTTAGCAGTCCTCTCGCCGACATTATGCCGACCAACAAGAATTTATGAAGATAATATTAGAGACCAGTTGTTAAATTATTAGTGGACTAGGTCAGGGTGTTACTGGGATCACCCCCATTCCATTGTGCGGTACCCCTATGGATACCGCAAAAACAAAAACAAATACCGCCAAACACCCATAGTCGCATATCGTATCCCTAGCATTATGCTATTGTGACTGACTGACCAATCAGAGGCTCGGTCACAATAGCAAAACGCTACAGTTGCAGTTCAATGACTAAGCGACTTGGGATCTTGGGTATTTGTTTTTATTTTTAATCAAAAATATAATCATTCTTTCGCTTCCGGTTAAAGTCGTAACTGTCATCGTAAGCTTTCATTACCATTCATTTGTCTCTGCAAAACAGCGTCATTTACGACACGTCAAAACTTTTACCGCATCGGAACAGCCGCTCGTTTGGTACAATTTGGCTCGTATAAAAGTGGGATATGACGTAATGCGCGATTAGCAGCACTTCGGATGCAGGAAGTTTTGGAAAGAAGGCCTTTAAAGTACTTTAAGTAATAAACTTAACGGTGCTCGAGTATGTCGTCATCACTAATATTAATATATCGGCAAAATGGAAGTATCATTGATAGGGGTTCCTCGTAGAAACTACGGAACTCCAAAAATGACACCTACAAATCAATAAATACCTATACCACGGCCAACAAGATGTGACACGAAATGGTAATAATATTCGAGTGCAAGTAGGTCACCACTGGGCTCGCCAATATTCGGGCGGGCATTTTATAAGTTCCGAGTTCATTGGGTGCGTCCAAAAGAGGTCAGTTTTAACGTTTGACTACGAAGACGTGTCATAATGTCAAAAAAATAACTATTGCCGAGCAATATGCGCCGGCGCCGCGTCGCGCGCCGCTTGCCTCTTTTGTGTCGGACATAAGAAATAAAGTGAAACGTTAAAAATCAATGTATTTTTGTATCACTTCTCGTTGCCAGTAGTGTAGTAAGAAAAACGTTATTCTGGAAGTATTTTAAAATACCTTCTCACTTTAATAAACGAAACAACACCATCAAACTGTTGCCCAATATCAAAATAGCTGTTATACATTCATAATGTAACCCTCTCATAATTACGTTTTAACGAAGTTGGCAACTACATATTAAGTTAATTTGTGACTCGCCATAACGATAGGTCGTAACACTGCGGGCTAACGTTGGAGAACGAATTACTTTCGTAGAGTACCAAAGACATTACCAAGAAGAGGGGACTGTCCAAAATAGTTTTTCTTACTAAACTGAGTCCATGGACACAGTACGACTCAATCACTCGCGGAAAGTAACGTAGTTAGCATTTCGGTATTGCCAATATGACTTATCTTCCGATGAATAATGCCTTCTTATGTATTCAATAACTGAATTGTCAAATTGCAAGTACAATAACAGATATGTGAATTTTGCTGCATGTAGTGGTGCGCTGAGCACAACTTTTGTAATTACGATGTTAGAAGGAACCATATCTGCTAAAATAAGACATCAATGGTAGGTACCCAGTTATGACGAGCCAATCTTCATAATTAGTACGTTAATTTAAATCGTAACTAGGTCTTGTACACAGTTCCACATCGTCGAATACTAGGTTCCAATTAAAAGTAATTTGATACTTGAAAAGGTATTCTAGAATTTCTTGACGCGTATATTTGTTGTGATCTTGTGCCTTAATTGCAAACATAGACGTTAGGAACGTAAAAGTATTTTTAGTAGTACTGAAAATACTTTTTAGTAATTACCATGTGCGTTCGATATTGACGGGCCCGTTGGCGTGGTTGGCTAAGATTCGGCCTTTCACGCTGCAGGTCGTAGGTTCGATTCCTACCCGGGACATGCAATTGTGTGCATGAACATGTCTGTATGTCCCGAGTCTGGGTGTAATTATGTATATTAAGTATGTATTTACAAACAAAAAGTAGTAGGTATATGTAGTAATACCAGTTATCTGGTTTCCATAGTACAAGCTTTGCTTAATTTGGGATCAGGTAGCCGTGTGTAAAAGAATGTCCCAGGATATTATTGTTATTATATTAATTAAAATCCTCACTAACGACTCCCTAACGACTATGATTGTATTTCTACATAAATGAAAGTTCAATTCTGTTTATTGGTAAGCGCATCACCTGAGAATGGCTGGGACAATTTTGCTATGATTTTTTCAAAT
This sequence comes from Drymonia ruficornis, assembly GCA_947859195.1. Lineage (NCBI taxonomy): Eukaryota > Metazoa > Arthropoda > Insecta > Lepidoptera > Notodontidae > Drymonia > Drymonia ruficornis. The sequence continues at coordinate 9,101,284 of OX401914.1, forward strand.
ATTAGTAAAATTCCGAATAAGGTTTTTAGGAAACGAAAAATAAGGGATGTTATTATTTTTTAACGAACGCGTACAATGTCGCGGGCGTAGTATCAAATAAATATTTTCAACCATAACTCGTGTTAGATAAACTGCTATACTATTTTCCTCTCATAGTTAATTCAGGTCAGAGCATCATATAGAATATTATGAACATGAGAAGAATAGTGAGGGAAACCTGTTACGTAACACACGTGTCCATAACTACGCAGGGTTGCTATTATTCAATATTTCTTCCTCATCATTCCGCTGACAGGCTGTCTACAGATTCCGCCGATATTCGATCATTGCCAATTTTCCGCTGACATAAACATTCTATTGAAGTTTTTTCACTGTATATTCGTATGGAAATCTAATTTTCCGGTCCGATGCACCATAATATCAAAAGTATAACTACTTGATGAGAATCCATGAAAAGCCGTTACAAATAAAAACAGATTTCGATATACAGTTGATTTTCGAACTTAATAATAACTTTTTTTTTCTAGACTGCTCGAGTTATGATTTCCACACTCAACCGAATCTCTGTTAGTATTGATATCCGGCCTTAAGGCTGACTATAGCTGCTTGAGACGTCGTTGCCTATTTTATGACGAATGAAAATTAAACAGTAGCTTGATAGAATAGTAAGTATGCAAGTAGGTACTATAACTTTAGTACTTATCAACCGTTTAAAAAACAATATTTTGAACGATGGACATCACTCGCTCCGTCAAAAAAGGAAAATAGAAAACCCCTGCCTGGACTCTAGATTTTCCCTTTTTAAACATTGGCTGTAGCCAATCAATACGTTTGATATACTCATTGCATAACCAAATCACTAATATGTAATATACCCAACTACTACAGAGTTATGTACACACGCCGCCGTCCCACGAAAACGTCGAAGTTCTAAGGTGAGGTGTTCAAGTTTCCAAGTTGGCCTGAGTAAACAACGCCTTGTTACTGCGCACTATCGCAAGGTGGACGTGATACGGTGAGCATGTATAGAGTAACAAAATAGAGGCACTGTGCATACGTGAGGAGTGGACGTTTGCGAGGTGTAGGAGAGTTCAATTATTCGATAGTACTTATAGACCAGTGCTTTTAGTGAAAACATCGAATAGTAGGATGAAATCCATTGGAAATGGAAGAGAATAGAACAAAAATTAAAGGAAAACTAATTTACGGGCGATCTGAGGTCGGGAAGTGGGTGGGTGCGTTTTTAAGGGTAAAAACGGTTTATCTCGATTTCCGGCAGAACTACAAGTATGGATAAAAGTTAAATAGCAAAGTTGAGATTTTTCGATCGAAGATGAAGGTACTTTTTCGATAATTAAGTCAAAATATGGTGAAAAAATAAATATTTTAATTCAAAAAAATTACAGTGTGTTTGGGACATAAAAAGGGAAGTTTTCACCATATTTCGTGAAAAAAAAAACATATTTGTAAAAGATAAAAATAAAAAACCAAAAACTTGGTTATTTGAAGTTTTCACATAGATTTTGAGGTTATTTGAAAAAATGTGAATACAAAAGTTGTAGATCTTGTTATTACCTACAACTTTTTTCCATAAAACTTGTAGTTTTGCCGGAAATCGAGATAAACCGTTTTTTACCCTTAAAAACGCACCCCCATCCACTTCCCGACCTCAGATCGCCCGTAAATTATTTTTCCTTTAAATTTTGTTCTATTCTCTTCCATTTCCAATGGGTTTCATCCTACTATTAGATTTTTTCACTTTTTAGCTAAATGCACTGGTCTATTAGTCAATATTTTTGATATTAATTCAGAACATACTTTTCATTAATATTCTCGTTGTAAATCATTGATTTAGTACCGTGAGTTTGCACTAGAGAAACACACCGATTTTTAACGTCAAAATATTTTTATTCAGGTAAGCTAAAGGAAGCACTTATCAATAAAATCAACATAGTTAAATATCTTAGTTTTCTCACCGGTTCGTAAGAACTCAATGGTAACTCTTTTCAAAAGCAATATAGGGTACATTTTAAAAACAGCAACATAGTGTGAGCAGGCAGCACCATCATTAATGATTTTATCCCTTTAATATTTTTAAAGCAGAAAATAAATAGTACCTACGTCTATGTCTTCTTCTTCCTAGGCTTATCCCATTATGAGGGGTCGGCTTTTAGTCTATCCCTATTTGGCTCTACATTCCAAATGTGGTTAACTTCAAGACTGGTCAATAGACAGCACTGATCAACCCAAACTTCTTTCATTTTAGCAGCACAATATTGAAACTACTCTCATGTCTCCAGATGGAGGTACAAAATACGGCTCAGTTTAACCCAGTTTGTGACAACTCGCTTTTCCTGTTCCGTACGCGAAAACTTCGTCCGCGATGTGGCGTCGTGTGAAATGAAAGTTATGCAATTTACGCCTTTTTCCTTCTAAGTAATAAGCTTACTTGGTGCAATTGAATTTAAACGTTATAAGCTTACTTATGTCTGATATCTTTTTCTCTCATTTTAGGGAAGAGCGATGACGTTAAAAAGATTTGTTCCCTATTTTGTAGCGCCACAATATTACAATTTTCGATGAAAATGTACCTATTATTCCTTTTGTATTAGAAGTGTGCTTTGATGTGATATGACACCAAATATAATGTCCCAGTGGATATCAAGAGGCTGGGTATAATCAGCACGATAATGGAATGTCGAATCGTATTAAGGCTCCAACGGACTGCCGCGGAAAATTCGCGGGAATTATCCGCAGTTGCCAAAGTACAATAAATACAAAAGCGTGGCGGCAGCGGTGTGGCGCGGCGGTGGCCACTGCCAAAAAATAAAACAATAATGAATGTGCGAATTGTATTTTTTCTCATAGAGGAGAATGTAAACGTATCGCTCGGTGGCAAAATATTTTTTCCTCGGTCGACGTACTTTAGAATCCCTGGCTCCGCTCTAGATTTGAAATAGCGCCCTTACCTAAAAAATATTAATTTGCTCCCTTATGATACAATCTACATCACCTATTTTTATGTTTTTTATTTTGTATTATTTTATGTTTTATAACACAGAGTAGGTACTTACCTACTTGCATTTTTTAAAATTATTATACCTATTTTAAGTGTGGATAGTTCGCGCGAATTTTCTGCGGCAGTCGGCTGGAGCTTTTAAACGGGTAACCCATCCCCTTGTCTGCCCACGATCACAATAACAATAGATCCCATTAATGTTTAACCCGATACCTACTTAGTGGAGACAATTTATACTGACGTCCTTGAATATTGTTTAGTTAATAGACAATAGCTAATGGCCTTTTTGTTCGGAGCCGTTTTTGCTGCCAAACTATCTTGGAACTCGTTCATCTAGTAATATTGCTCTAGTTTTTAAAATTATAGTTTCAATCAATATTAGAAGACGAGCTGTAATATAACAGCACCGGATTAAGTTTAGTAAAATTATTTTTATATTAAAAACAAAAAAAACCGACTTCAAAAAAACCTGGTGCACTAAAAAGCCTGAAATAATATTTCTATTACCACCTCTGCCTACCCCTTCGGGAAAACCAGACGTGATGGTGTATTATCGAGTATTTGGGGTCGGTGCCAATCTATCTTCTTACTTTTATAGTAGGTAGACTTGGCATACCAAGATTGGCACCGAATCCAAATACTCGATAATACACCATCACGTCTGGTTTTCCCGAAGGGGTAGGCAGAGGTGGTAATAGAAATATTATTTCAGGCTTTTTAGTGCACCAGGTTTTTTTGAAGTCGGTTTTTTTTGTTTTTAATATAAAAATAATTTTATTTCACGATTTTTAGTGGCGCCATACCAATGAACATTTTGGCATATTGAACCGTATGAAGTAAGCCCAACAAAAGGTAACTGCTGTAAATCGTTGAGGAATTCCCTCGACTGTCTATGGTCTCCATCATCAGACCTGTAATGGCACTTATAAACCATATGGGTGCAAAGCTCTCATCAATAGAAATGAATTAAGTCCAAACACAAGGTAGCTACTGTAAAACGTTGAGGAGTTCCCTTGACTGTCCTTCGTCTTCATCATCAGACCCCTAATGACAGTCACAACCCATCTAGGTGTAAAGTTCTCATCAATACAAATTAATCAAGCCCAAACACCAGGTAATTGCTGTAAATCGTTGAGGAGTTCCCTCGACTGTCTTTCGGCTCCATCATCAGATCGACTCCAGACCTTCATAAAATAGTAGTGCTTTAAAATACTTAATGAAAAAATTAACAAACGCACTAGTCGCCACTACGATTTTCGAAGGTTCCCCTCGATTTCTCTGGGATGCCATCATCAGATCCTGGTTTCCTTATCATGGTACCATTTCTGGGATATCTCCATTCCAACAAAAAAAGAATCATCAAAATCGGTTCATAAACGACGAAGTTATCCGCGAACAAACATAAAAAAAAAAATATACGGTCGAATTGAGAAACCTCCTCCTTTTTTGAAGTCGGTTTAAAAATAAATATTGCTCCGGTATAGGTGTTTTTCGAAAATTGAAGATATAATTCCAAGAAATGTACACGTCGAGAGCAACTATAAATAATAACCTTATAAGTACCTTATTATAAATAGTAATATACCACTTATAGGTCCAAATTGATAGGTATTAATTTAGAAGAACAAATCTTTGTTATACCATCGTAATTAAGCAGATTAAAATGCCTATTATTTCTCTACACATTTTGCGGAATACTGTCTCTATGTGCAATATTTAGCTACTTATTTTTTTTATTTACTTTTTATTTTTTTGTAAGTATATATTTAATGATATTTGATCTTCTCTACCTTTGCAAGAAACCACGTACCTATACCTTTTATTCCAAGTATACTTGTTTCCGAAATAATTTGCACCTACATTTGAATAAAACCTTTTTGAAAGAATATAGTCCCGTTCGTGTCGCGCGAACCTGCCGGCCCATTTATCGGTGTTCCCGAGCTATAAGTCAACTGTCACTATAATCGTTTGTTTCAACCTCACTCGCTTTGAGTATATGTATAGCAATTTGAGGTACTCGCTACGTATCGTATCTTGATTTTGCTTTGCTTAGGCCATTCGTCCATGGCGCTACTCAAAAGTAACTGGTTACTAACTTAAATTATTAATGAGTTGCTAGAATGTAATAGCGCCAGTAGGTATTTCTATGGCGGCCATTACACGATGCTACTCAAAAGAAACTGGATAGTAATTAATTAGTAATTAGTAGCACGCGATTGGTTTTGGGAAACTTTTTTGCGCCGAATAAGTAATTGAGTGATTGTGTTTTGTAATTTTTTTTGTATGGAGCTTGGGGAGTTACCAACCTTTTTGGTCTATCTACGAGATTTTCTACAAGTCTCGAACTTATCTACAACTTTATCTCGCATGCAAGGAAGTTTTAAGTCTCTAACACCTGGAATGCGGACTTGGCAGCAAAAGTGAAGCCGACAGCGAGATACCATACTGAACGTTGTTTCCTTTGCCAACAAGAGTGACCATAATATTTTGAAATTTTGAGAACGTCCCCATGGACATCTGGTGAAAACGTGCTTTTGTTCCGAGATTGTTATGAAAAGAAAATAATAAAATAAGGAAAGGGATGTTTATTTTCTTAAGAACATGAGTAGGTACAATAAATTAGTCTGCGGTGGCCAAACCACACGAGTGCCTGTCTGTATCTTGGCAACCTAAATGAAGTTACAAAATAGTATTTAAGATCGTAGATTTTGCCACTTTTTAATATAAAGTAACATGACACTTCACACGCTTCTACGTTGTCTAGGCTCTCCATATCTATGGTTTTTCCTATACTTATCTTTCCTATACTTACTTACTCTTTTTCTATGCTATAAAAGGTACCTACTACTGTTAACATGTTATGTTTGATTTGGGCTGTGCAAGTTGTGACAGACGGACATAGAGACAGACAGAAGGACAACAAAGTGATCATATTAGGGTTTAGTTTTTTTTCCTTATTAGGTACGGTACCCTAAGAATATCCAACTAATTAGACCATAAGACAAAATTAAAGGACAATGGGCAAAATTGTATGGGACTTGGTCCAAATATACACCACTGACGAGACCTACGTAACCCGATACTGAGTAACTTTTACAAAGACAGATCAACAAAATAAGCTGTCAGTAAAAAAATATGGGTAGTTTAAAAAACATATTTTTTTGATTTCACCCTTATTATTATGTTTATACATTTTTTTCGAAAGGCAACAATACAAATACTCTTACTAACATTAAATAAAAATAAAATAAGCTGTCAGAAAGCAAAAAATGCCGTGAAAAATATTTTATTATTATTTTTGTTACCTGATGAAAAGTGAACAACAACAACAACAGCAGCATTCTTACGTATTTTCTGATGTTGCGCTTCTATAAAATAAATAAGCAGGTACCTTCTATGCGTTACCTTACTTTTTTACTTATCATCAGGTAACAATAATAATAATAAAATATGTTTCACGGCATTTTTTGCTTTCTGACAGCTTTTTTTAATTTTATTTAATGTTAGAAAGTGAATTTATATTGTTGCCTTTCGAAAAAAATGTATAAGACATAACACTAAGTGTGAAATAAAAAAATTAAAATATTCTTTTAAACTACTCATTTTTTACTGACAACCTATTTTGTTGAACTGCCTTTGCAAAAGTTACTCAGTATGTAGTGGTCTATCGAGTGACGTAGGTCTCGGAAGTGTTGGACATTTGGACCATTTTTGCCCATTGTCCTTTGTGCTAACGAAAAGGAACAGTGAGGGCAGGGCATTTTCTTTTAAAACTCGTTGTGTTAAATTAGGGACATAATCTGTCGGCTTAAAATGCTTGCTGCATATGACGGAATTTTGGGTAATTTTTCTGTAGCCTATAGGTATTCGTTGTAACCAATTTACACGCCTGGGATCTGTAGTTTTAGGTAATCTGAAAAAGACAAAATTGATTTTTTGTTTTTTCTTGCTTAGGAGTAATCGGGAAGTGTAAAGTCAAAAGTCGTCCCGATTTCAAACAATTTCAATCGACAAACCATCGGTCTCGGCTTTTATTTTATATTGTCCATCAAGGGTTGCAATGCTGACCGCGCTGTGGAGACCTGGAACTGCGCTGCGCCGCGCTTTCGGCCATCAACAACGCGCCCAGCAACACACTCATTACAGACCGTGGCAGTAATGTACTATTAAAAAGTAACAAAAGGGTAAAGGAAAAAGGCCCCGAGAATTGCATTGCCTAGGGGCCCTGAAAGGGTTAATCTGGCCATAGACGTGCGCGTTCCTTGAGCGTGTGAACGACGCGAACGCCGCGTGCGAGCCCGGCGAGCCGTGACAACGCGGCGTGAGCGTCGCGTTTTACCAGCGTGTGGTATGTCGCGCGTTGCAAATGCGACCGACTTCAAAAAGTAGCGATGCAGTCGTGCGGCAACGAAAAGCGCGACTTTATCGCTGCAAACCGTTCCCGTGGACGATATTCCTCAGTTAACACAGACACATAATGAGTGATTCTATGATTTCGTGCAAATTTGAAGAATTTAGAGAATTTTTTTCACCTATTTTTTTCTTATTTTTAATGAAAAGCTACATGAAAAATAGACATACTTATTTAAGTAATACTATTTTTTTCGCCAAACTGGCGGAGATATGGACCTGATAATTTTTCTGGAAATGGTAATGATAAATGTGATATGGTAATGATATTTGTTAAATGGTAATGAAAAATTAATACCGGTAATGATGATTTAAAATATATTTTTTTAGATTAAGGTTTTATATTGATGTTCAAATGAAATCAAGTTATTTTAGGTACCATTGCTTATAGTTATTTGAATCATATTCGTCGACTAAAGATAGGTACCTACTACAGTAGCGGCACGTTATGATGGCAGTTTTGACACATTGGAGGGGGAAAGGATGAAACTTATTATAACGGAATAAGATTCATTTTCGCATTCATATTTTTTAAAACGGCCAGTCTTATTCCGCTATAATAAGGTTCATTTACTCCCCCCCCCCCACATGTCAAAACTGCCTTGGTAACGTGCCGCTAATATACGGATAAAAACATAACAAAAATCAATCTTCTACACTACAAGATCTGGGAGCTAACCACCACGTCTTATAGTAAGTAGTATTATTTTAACCTTACAGCGACTTTTTGTACTCGGACGTCCCTTATTGTCATGACAATAAGGAACGTCATAGTACTAAAAGGATATAGGATAAACAAAAAAAACACACACTACATTCGCACTTTTGCTTTTAGATTGGACAAACAGTTTCGTTCAATAAAAGAAGTAGACAATATTTAGCTCACTACCATAATTTTATCATCATTACCATAATTACAAGATCATCACCATAATTGTATGATCATTACCATTTTCATAAAAAATGGATGGTAAATACTGGTAATGAGAGGATCGGTAATGATATTTCTGCACTTTCTTTAGATTTACTCCATTAATAACTACAACACCAAAGTATTAAATATTTAAAAACGATTTGTACTCGATAATTATTATGTTAGCATTAATAATAATCTAACATAATAAATAATTTTCAGTAAAAAGCGCGAATGGTAATGTATCAAAATATTAACTCAGCTTAAAGTCTCCAGTTAGAAAATTCTCTTAAAAAAAAGTTGCACGCGTTCGCCTCCCTTAATGTTCGTTGATCGACTGCGGGAACATCATGCTCGGGGTGAGGAATGAGTACGGGCAAATATTTCGCCCGTTCGTGAATATAGAAGCTGTTTTCACAATAAAAATTTGAATGAATGGTAGTGAGATTATTTTTTTAACGAAAATATTTTGTCACCGTGAACAAGTAACAACCATAAAATACTACATTTATTTAAATAATTTTATAGCTTAATGTGTTTTCTAAACATACTACTACAAAAATACATAGTAAAGCATCAGAATATTTAGTTATATCCTGTCAAACAAAAAAAAACAAAATCAGGACACTGTTGGTAATGAGATTTAGGCATATCTTTATTTTTTTTTTAATACTTAAGAGCCTATTAAATAATCAAAATGTGGTGGCAGCTACGCCTTTTTAACTTGCCTAATTAAAAAAAAATATTAGGTAGCCTAAAAACGTGTAGTTTTGTGTATTTTTCGGTGAACATGTGATTTGCACGAAATGATAGAATCACCCTAATAAGATTGATATTATAGTCCTTTTTACTAACGAAATTTATGTCACCCGAACATCTAAAATGTACTTAACGTGAAAACATAGTTACCCACTTACCTATGTTAAGATAATCCTTAATTCGGATAATATTCGCTTTTACACCCTTCCATTACGCATATTCTACCCATTTTTATAAGAAAATTCAGCACAATCCTCTAGATTTAAAATTCGCTGAAAATGTCGTGTGTCTCGCAAATTGACGTTCTGTGTTTCAAGTTTTTAATTTTATTTCTGCTACGATTCCTATAGACATCACGGAACTGACAATTACAAGCGAATTATTAAAGAAGGTAAGTACTTATTTCCAGATATTTATTTATATTTGAAATTTTAATCTTAGGATATTCTTATACTTTACCATTGGTATTTCATTAATCGACTTTATTGTTTATTATTCTTAACATGAAAATGTACCAAGTTTAAGGTGATCGAATAAATATTAACTGGCAACACAAGGGTTGAAAGGTTGTACTGTTAGAAAGGGAAAGAAGGCGCAGTTATAGGTATCTGGCTGGGACCGGTTTTTATAAAGCCTGCATCGTGGGCGTTAAGTCCGTCAGATAAGGTTTATTTTTGAATGAATGAAAGGAAAATAAAGTTTGTAGTCCACAGTCCTCGTTCAATGGTATTACGTTCATGCTCGCATGTGTATATTGGAAATAGATTATCTATTCTAATGGCTATTGACAGATCATTCGATCCATATTGATAACTCGAGTAGTACCTATAGCGGAAATTGAAAATTCATTGTCATATACGAATATTACATTCTTTTTGGTATACAATATAAAATGTGTTTATTTCCTCATTATTATGTTCAAATTTTTTCTTCCAGTTAAACTAAGCCATAACAAATCTTCTTATTTTATCAGAAAAAGGGAGAACCTACCTAATTTTCTTTTAAAAGTTTCTTACGATAACTACACTTAGTTCGATACCATTATTAGTTACGAACAGTTCTACGAAAGGGAAACTTGAGCTCGCAGCAACCGTATCGAAATTCCAATCGCTACATCCCATGTCACGCGACTTACAGCTGTCGGACCCCAACCATTGCCGTACTAATTTATGTTTCTTTCATCCACAAAAGTTGTACCTAACAGGAAAATAAAAATCGGGAATAATGAAAAAATACCTCACCAACAAAGGAGAAGAAATGGTGCGAAAAACGGACGCGTTTCTTTCAAATTTAAAATAAGTTTGAAGATGTTCTCATTTTCAAAGACTCTAAACACAAGCGATATTGATTGCTCACGGTTGCCCAAGCGACAGTAGCATCGCCCTCCTCTATAGGTCGGCAACGTGTGAGCGATGCCTTCGGGATCAAGCATCTACAGGACTTAGCATAAGGTGGTTCGTACGATTGTTTGCCGCCTGAGCTGCATATAAAAAATACACAAACTAAGTAGGTACTTATAAAATTGAAATCCTTAAAAGAACGAACCGCGTCGAGAAAAGGCTTATTGCGCTTACTTGAATGACTCGACATTGGCGGAGGCGCTACCGTGTCTCCTCTTCCTATTAATTTTCGACGTCAATCGAGTACCAATATTCAGGGGAATTCGGAGCAACATTGAGTTAAGACGATACAAGAAAAAAATGAATTTTAGTTTCGGGGTGTGGCTAGCGTCGCGTGAGCTGCCGAAGGATATATCCCTCTCGCTTAGCTAGGACAGAACAGCTATGGAGTAGACTATAGTATAGTTATTTTTTGAAGGAACAATATTGTTTAATTCGTACAATTAAAATAATATGTCCCAGTGCACCTTTTAAAATAGATGAAATGGATGAAAATATTCAAATATATTTTTTTCGTTTTATATGGGATTTTTATGTCGAGTGTATTTGAAAAAAATAATTTAATTTCTATGTTGTTTTTATTGCTGAAGACAAAGTAAGTCAAAAGAAGACAAACGATACCTACAATATGCTGATAGATACGTATAACAATATTTCGATCGTATAATAGCCTATAACCAGCGGACGATCCAGACGCGTCCAACGATATCTCATTAGTCAAATTATTATGATAAAAATAGTTTGGACGTTATACGGGAGCAGATGAACATACATACCGACGCTTGAAAGGCAATCCTGACTAAGCGACATATAGGCCGATATTGAGTTATATATACCATTCGAATCGCAAAAATTTTCTACGTCGTTTGGTCTGGGTCCCATAGCTCTACGACGAGTTTTACTGTCGCTTAGTTATAGCGTGATTTCAATCAATTTCACATTTTTGTGCTCACTTAGCGACAAAAAAAATATGATTTTTTGGACTGCCGGCGGTTAGGACATTGATTGTTCTACTGTTTGGCTTTTACTCCTTTTTACTTGTAATAAAAAAAACTTTTAAATTCATTTAGTAGTTTTTACTTACTTAAGTAATTATACCTTATGACGCTTATATATTTTAACCAGGGCTGAAGTACCTTTTATTGATGTGGTTGGATAATTTAACCTGATTTAGTATTTTTCCGTAAATTTACTTATACAATTTAACTTGAAATAAAATAGAAGAATATCGTCGCTTAGATACTTTTACCTGTATAATATAAACAATGTTTGTTCAGCCTTAGATAATTTTACTTGATAACTTCAAATATTATTGACGGTGGTTAGATAATCTTAGCCGACTTCATGAGATGGTTGTGACTGTCGCTTAGATATTTTTACCTGAATGCAACATATATTTTTGTTAGTCGCTTATAACTTCCCTTGTCCGAATGGTGTCGCTTGCGTATGCGCGTGACCTCGCGTAATACGTATCGGCAGGTCGACGTTTGGGCGCGAGTGTCGGTTACGGTGGACGTGCGACACGGATTTTTATAATTTTGCAGCGCATTTCGCTTAGTAATGGTGAGTATCCAATCAAATTACTTCAAAACAGCATTTTGTTTAACATTCTTTTTTACTTACTTATTTTAAAACAACTTCATGTAAGTTTATTTTTGGTTTGTTCTAAAGTTGATTATAGAAGATGAGAAAAAATGAGATAGACTATATCATTACCAATAAGAGACAAATATTCAATGATGTCTCCGTGATTCATAAGGTGGAAACCGAAAGTGATCACCGAATGGTGAGAGGCACTGGATATAAATTCCAAGTTCGAAAGGTCTCGTCTGATGAAGTCTACGCTCCGACCTGATGCTTCTCAAATCCAAAACCCCGAGAGCTTTCAACTCAAACTAAAAAATTGCTTCGAAAGACTAGAGAGCTGCGCTCCAGTGGACGAAATAAATAATAGGTTAGTGGACACTGTCCAAACAGTAGGCTCTAAGTAAATTAAAACTCGCCGGACAAATAGTCCGCAAAAGCTCTACAGCCATACACTCAATCTCACGGCTGACCGACGCTCCATGATGCTACAGTCTTCGGATGATGCCGACGCATATAAGCAGCTCAATAGATATATATGGAAGTCCTTGCGACGTCATGACTTGTGTAACTTTAATACAAATTGTATTAAGGATACGATAGAGCGGAACAGAAACTCCAAAGTGTTCGCAAGAGCTGTATCTATCGGGCAAAGCTGAAAACCGAGAATGGTGGCATAGCGTCGACCAAGGCAGAGGTATTGAGAGAGGTTGAGATGTTTTATGGACAGTTGTACACCTCGGTAGCCAAACCTGTTACTGGTGTGACTAAAGACCCTAGAGCCACACTGATCCGACATTACACTGAAGATATCCCGGATTAAGAATGGCCCTCAAACAGCTCAAGAACAACAAGGCGCCAGGGGAGGACGGAATTACCACAGAACTTCTGAAAGCGGGTGGAACACCGGTACTTCGAGTCCTTCAGAGGCAGTTTAATTCAGTCATCCTCGAGGGTGTTACGCCAGAAGCATGGAATGGAAGCGTGGTGATACTTTTCTTCAAAAAAGGTATGAACCGACTGGCGCGCAGGTTCAATGACTTCCAGCCTCCTGAACAAGCCGGTTTCCAAAAAGCCTTCAACACCATAGACCACATCCATACGCTGTGGTAGGTTATACAGAAAACCGAGGAGTGCCACTTTGCTACGCATTAGTGGACTATGAAAAAGCCTTCGATTTGATCGAAACATGGGCGGTGCTACAATCACTCCAGCAGTGTCCCATTGACTACCGGTACATCGAAGTGTTGTAGTTCTTGTACAGTAACGCCACTATGTCGGTCCGAGTATAGAAACAGTGCACGGGGGCAATTCCACTGCAGCGAGGAGTCAGACAGGGAGACGTAAATACTCCGAAACTGTTAACCGATGCATTGGAAGATGCTTTCAGACTCCTGGAATGGCAGGGATTTGAAATCAACATAAACGGCGAGTACATGACTCACCTTCGATTTGCCAACGACATTGTGATCATGGGGGAATCGCTAGAGGATCTTGGCATAATGCTCCATGGCCTCAACACAGTCTCCCATCAAGTGGGCCCTAAAATGAATATGGCGAAGACAAAGATCATGTCAAACGTCCATGTTGTGCCCACTTCAGTTATAGTTGGTAGCTCCACACTCAAAGTCGTCGATGAATACGTCTGCCTAGGGCAAACAGTCTGTTTAGGTTGATTGAACTTCCAGAGAGAGGTCAGTCGTCGAATCCAACTCGTCTGGGCAGCGTTCGGGAAGTTACAAAACGTTTTCTCCTCAAAACTACCTCAGTACTTAAAGGCAAACGTCTTTAACCAATGTGTATTTCCAGTGATGACTTATGGCACTGAAAAGAACTGCAGTGGGCCTCATAAGAAGGCTCAGGGTCACTCACAGAGCTACGGAGAAGGCTATGCTTGAAGTTTCTTCACGAGATCGAATCAGAAATGAGAAGATACGTAGACGCACCAAGTTCACCGACATAGCGTTGCGAATCATTGGGCTGAAGTAGCAGTGGGCGGGGCACATAGTCCGAAGAACCGAGTCCGGAAGATGCAGCGTGGGTAGCCCCCCCCACAAGGTGGACCGACGACCTAGTAAAGGTCACGGGAAACTACTGGATGCAAGTGGCACAGAACCAGTCGTTATTGAAAAACTTTGGGGGAGGCCTATGTCCAACAATGGACGTCTTTAAGCTGAAATGATTATCATGATATAGAAGATATTAAATATGACTGACTGTGTTGTTTTGATGTTACAAATAATAAGATAGTCACAACACCGCGGGATGAGAACTGACAAGAGCTATTAATAAGTGCAGGAATAAGGTCTGAATAGACCATATTCGTGCACTTAAATAATAGCTCTCGTCTCTCGCCACCTAAAATAAACTTGTCTTGAGGTCTTATTTGTCTTTTCTGTATAAGTAATTGTGTTTTTTTTTTCAATAAATGTTGAAATTCTATTTATTTCTAATTTTCAGTCTTTAATTACTTTTATTATAGTATGTTAGTTGAGGACATTATGGTTGAACGTCGGTTACGAAGGGAGAGTTTGGGTGTCAACATCTTCATAAGTTATATATTCCGCGATCATGTAAACTATTCGATAACGCTTAGAGGACTTTACTTGACATAATTTAAATATTTAGATTTCCTTAGATAATTATTCCCATAACTAAATTTAAAAATGTATGAGTTTACATATATTTACCTGTTACCGCTAATCTTACAGTGATAGGTTAGATAGTTTTACTTGATTTTAAATAGAGGTAACTTTTATATAAGCGACATAAATGTCTTGAATTAAAAGTGTCTGGTACGTAAATCCAATATCTCCAATAGCTTAAAAAAATAACATTTCCAAAGCTATTGAAATTATTTTAATACGACTACTTATAAAATTTATATGATTTTTTTTGTAAAAATTAAAACTTTAAATCACTCTCCTGTAAAGTTCACCTAATGTCGCTTAGTAAGGATTGCCTTTCAAGCGTCGATACATATCGGTCAAAATCATAACCCTCCGCCCACCGTAGTCGGGTAAAAATGTACATACTCTGTGTCAGTGACTGACTGCCGGATATGAGTATCTTTTTCATGTTTCGTAGGCAAAGGAATACTTTGGTACTTAACTTCGATGCCGATCATGAAGTCATCAGCGGTGTCATAATATTTATTTTTACCATATTTAATTTATTTTTTAATTTAATTTTCAGTTTTTATTAATTTTATTGATTTAACCATGCATTTATTTTTTGTTTATCTTTTTATCTTTATTTTTTTATCTATCAAAATCAACCTTAGACTGGTTACCGCCACAGGTGACAAGAGGGCTGGCTCTTTCCTTGCTCAAAAAATTCGCTTGACAACAGGAACAGCTTGAATACAGGGAGGACATGCAGCCAGTATCCCACGCGGACGGTATTTGTTTAATTAGGGGTAGGTTTTTATTTTATTGTATTTTATTTTAATTTATGTTATATTATATTGTATTTTAATGATAAAACATGAAAAATAAAAAATATTTTTTTATTTTTTTAAATTTAATTTTACTTTTATTTATTGTTTTATATTTATTGTGAAATTATAATAATTTTAATAATCAATATTGGACTATGTCTGAAACAAATACATTGAATTGAATAATTTAAATACAAAAATTATCACATTAACTCGTTAAATCACGGTTTACACCCGCTAGAACGAAAAAGATCCTAACATGGTAGGTAGGACCTGAGGGTTGGCCAGTTAATTACTTAAAATACACTATATTTATTTCAAGAAAACATTCATAAGATCTGAAGGCGTCGGACTCGCACATAAAGGGTTCCGTACCACCGTAGAATAAACACATCAAAAATATCAAGTTTGAGACTTGATATTTATTTTTAAATGTTATTATATTTTTAGTATTTGTTCTGCACCGGCAACAGAAATACACATTCAGTGAAAATGTCAACTCTCTACCTGTTACGGTTCGTGAGATACAGCCCGCGCTGACAGACGGACAGACAGACAGACGGACAGCGTAGGCCTAGTAATAGGGTCCCGTTAGCACCCTTTGGAACCCTAAAAAGTAGCCTATGTTCTCCGCCAAGACCCAGTCTATCTCCATACCAAAATTCATCAACATTGGTTCAGCGGTTTAGCCGTGAAAAGGTAACAGACAGAGTTACTTTCGTTTATAATATAATAGATTGAATAGGACGGACAAACATTTTCCTATCCATATCTGTAATGTTATTTTTTACGATAATTTATTGATGTATGATATATTTATTACTTGCCCATCCATACCTACAACAAACGCAATAAAGCGACTCCATTGTTTTGACCAGCAATGTATTCCCACTGTCGGCCCAAGACCATGCTGCAAGTATATAACAGTAAGCGAAATAGGGAGTTTTTACAGAAATGACACGAATAACTATGAAATGACAAGAGATGACACAAAATGACAAGAGATGAAAAGAAATTACACAAGACAAGGAAAAGCAAACGAAAATCACGCTGCAGTGCAGGTCGTAGGTTCGATTCCTGCCCAGGACATGCATTTGTGTGCATGAACATGTCCGCATGTCCCGAGTCTAGGTGTAATTAAGTGTATATTTAGTTTGTATTTACAAACAAAAAGTAGTATATGTAGTAATATCAGTTATCTGGTTTCCATAGTACAAGCTCTGCTTAGTTTGGGATCAGGTAGTCATGTGTAAAAGAATTTCCAAGGATATTTATTTATTTATCATAGGCGTCGGCGGACTGTAAATACTGTACTGTACCTGTAATGTGGCACGACCGTAATATTTTTTCGTAATATTTTTTAAAAAATCCTTCACAGGTCCGACGTCGAACAAGTCCGAGCGGACACTGACAATACAAAGTTAGAGAGAGACATGGTTAGTTCAAGTACTTAAAATGTGAGATGGCGATATTGTGCGCGCGCTCGGAAATAAACAACGTAAGCGCCAAACCACATTTACTTGAATTAAAAAAAAACTACTTCATGAATTAAAATATGGTTGAAGGGTAGTTTAGATATCATTATTTGCTATGTTTTAGAAATAATTTCGTGATCTAAATCGTAAAAACATCGTGGTAGCAAGGAAAATTGTAAATAATTAGAGCTCATTTCATAAATTTTTTTTATCGAGAAAATTTCATCAAATCGTGATTTGGATTTAAAGATACTCAAGATAATATAGTCAAAAATCATACATCTAAATATAAGATTCCTAGTCCACATACTTACTTAAAGAAAAAGTAGAATAGAAAATCAACCAAATTTCGAACCCTCCTCTTAAGGAACACTGAAGACGTCAGTAATTGCGCGCTCCAAGTGTATCGGGATCGGTAAAGTTCGCTCCACACGAGGCGCGCCGACACGTCCTCGCTACCAACTTGCCTCTAACGGACCCCGATCGGAAACTCAGCCAATTTATTAGTAACTCCCGTGGGGTAACTCGAATTAGTTACTTCACACATCATTTCGTGAGCACAGTTGAGTTGGTTCTTTTGAAATAAAAGCTTTTCTGTTGTTTGTTGCGGTGTAATCTACAGTCAAAGATAAACCGCCAAATTTATAGAGATTCCTAGCCAATTGACAATGGTTTTACAAAGCATTTCTAGGAATAAAAGTGATTTGTAATGCCAGTGTAACTCCGTCAAAACGTACACGTAGTTTACTGTGGCAAAATATGATTTATTTGCTGAAAAAGTGAAACCTATGTTGTGTGGTCTAGAAAATAAGCGTTATTCGTTCTAAAAAGTACTACTAAATTGGGAAAACGAGCTAATTCATTGATTTTTATGCTTTTATGTGGAATAGGTAGTTATAATTTGACCAGCACTCATCCTTTTCAGGCAACAAACGGGAACTCATGTACGTTAAATTCACACGTTTATAAACTACAGTTCAGTCAGAGATGAGTTTCAGGCATTAACAATATTTATCAAAACGATATGAAGTTACAACCGGTTCTATGAGCCAACTAAAATAACTTTCGCTAGTATATAAATGCTAGTATTAGACTTGAATAACATAGAGGACCTTACGTGCCCCTGTGATAGATAGCATATTAGCTTTCACACTCCACCAGGAGTATTTTAGTTCAGAGCTCACGATAATTTATTGATTCGCACATGGACCGATCTCGCAAGGAAACTCCTCGTGAAATATGGTACCTTGCTCTGTAAGGCTTTGCTGGGATCCGCCGCAACATTGCGGTCTTGCGGTCTTTGGCATTGGCTGTTTGAATTCTTGTTTCGTTATACCGCCGTTTTAGTGCTTTCAAAGTCTTAAAACGAAAATAATTGTTATTTGATGTTAGTAGGTATAGGTGTTTTCTCGGGACTCCACCAAATAGTGCTTTTACTGGCAACATGAGCAATTTTTATATTTCTTTTGGTTCCATAGTTTTACTAAATATAAAAAAATAACTAGTTTTTTTTCCATAAGCAGCATTAGTAATGTGTCAAGTATAAAATCAGTATCTTTATAATTATGAGCAGTTAACGACAAACCCACTGCTCACTTGCCTACCAAATAAATCCAGAAGTGCTGACTAAAATAACCAAAAACTTTCACTATAAAGACTTAAATATCTTCAACAAAGTTAAGGAAGCCGGGACACTTCCACAAGGCGTTATTAAAAATACAAAACTCTGCCGTTGTAGTCATTACGGCGACGAGAACTTCAGGCGGCCGTCGCTCGCCGGTCTGGTTACATTTTTCTTATGAAATTTCGGTTGAGATTAATTAACCGAGTTCGTCGTGATTGAGGATAGATTCTTTTAATTTTAGGGACGTTTTTATTTTTAATTTAACAAAGTTAAAATACCTAGATGCTTAGTAAGTACTATAATGTAACATTCCAGAACATCACTTGTCTTTCAAAATTACTAATTCCATAAATATGAAGACATGCAGACATTTTTTGGTGGTAGAGCCAAGCTGTAGCCAATTGACTGCAGCTCTTATATGGGCTGGCTCGACCGTGGTAGTACCACCCTCTCACAGAAGATCGGCGTAAAGCAGCTATTACAGCTGCGTTTCGTACGATAAGTGAGAGAGCCGGAACCCAACCCCTCCCCTTCCCCTCCCTCCGTCCCATTCCCCTTCAGGTCGGTAAAGTACGAGCAATGCCTTTAGTAGGTATTGCAAGCATCTATGGGCTACGGTAACTGCTTAACATCAGGCGGGTCGTACGCTTGTTTGCAACCTTTAGTCATAAAAACATCCCTTAAACATAGGTATATTTTATTTTAGTTATCTCATGTTAGCTAGACTTACATATGTATTAGACTAGTGATATAAGGGGAATACGTACTATGAGGTATGGCAATACCCACCTATGACATCAAACCGAAATACCAACTGCAAAGCACGACAAATAAATCAGAGACATTTCATTTCATTTCATTGGATAAGTGAACTTCTCACTTAACAAGATTTCGAATTAATTTCTAAAACGTTTCACGGGAAACATTCGCTATTATAACGTTAAGAAGGCATTCGCCTCGGGTGTTGGAAGTAAATATTAACTTGCTCGCTCCCGTATCGCTTTCTTGTGAAATATACGAGAACTTACTGTAGTTTATTTAATGGACTCGACGACTTTCGCCCGTACCTAACACCCAATAGTGGAAGAATTTAAAGCTGCTTATTGGCGGCGTCTTCATCAGGCGCATGCCTCGCGCGAGCACTCACTTTTGACGTCGGAACGCATAGACGTAATGTCATAATATGAGTGCTCGGGTGAGGCATGCGCGCCATATGGACACATCTATTCAATGGACGATACTGACTTTGCAAAATACCTATGCTATAGTAAATAGTCAGAGTTAGGCAATAATTTAATTGCAATTGAATTTAATTTCATGTGGAAGTCACAATTAACAATTAACTTCAAAATTCACAAACAATTGCAACTAAATTCAATTTCCATTCATTATCGCCCGACTCTGGCAATAGTAATATTACTTTAAATAAATAAATACATATCGCTAGACCACACCAATTTTATGGTCTCAAACTAAGCAAAGCTTGTACTATATGGGTACCGTAAAATGGACAGTGGGCGATCCCAGTGATACCCAGACCAGGGCAAATTACGAAAAATCGTTTCCGAAATTTGGCTCCGGCAGGAATCGAACCCGCAACGACAATTCAGTGAGCCGAGCGGCCTACGCTCGATCCACTACGCCAAGCAGTCATCAAACGTTGCTACAAAACATCTCCGATACATTCCTCTTCTATCGAAATACATATTGTTTGGATTTCCTATCGTTAAAATTAATGTACTGAGAAAGCAGATAAAATACCCTGTAGGTAATGTATCGTTACCTGGGGCCCTACCACCACCTCTTATAGCAGTATTGTTTTAACGTTTCAGCGACTTTTTGTGCAATGACGTTTCTTATTGTCATGACAATAAGGTACGTCATTGAACAAAAAGTCGCTGAAAAGTTAAAACATTCCTATAATTGAATCGCGACAAGAGGTCGTGGTAAGACCCCTGGTACATATTTTGATTATTCTGCTCCGTATTTGGATTACTATCGGTAAACAATCTATATGGGTAACACACAGCTGTAGCCAATTCATTACAACTCATATATTAGCTGGTTCGACCGGAGTAGTACCACCCTCTCACAGAACATCCGCGTAAAGTAGCTAACTATTATAGCTGCGTACGATGAGAGAGAGCCCAACCAAGCCCAACCCCCTTCCGCTTCCCCTCACTCTATCCCAATTACGGTGAGCAACGCTTAACATCAGGCGGGCCGTATACTTGTTTGCCACTTTAGTCACACAAGAGAACTTTGAAAAGCAGATTGTCGTATAATGCATGCTCAGCCTTACATTCAAACGAATAAATAATTGAGTTTATCGTGAAACTAACACCTAGGTATTAAGTTAACTGAGAAAATATCCGTCTAGTTTCGTTTGATATTCATCTTGACGACACCTCGTTAATTTGAAGTTCTTTCAATTAAACGAATACTGTCTGCGCCAATATTAATTATTATTTCTAAAATAATGCCCCCAAGGCATAGTAGAAAGATGGGTAGTAGGTTATCTTCATACAAACGCACCGCGCGCGGCTTGTATGTGTGCGCCATGCGTATCTATGCGGAGCGCACGCACACTCAAACAAAATCTCGACCCGGTTCGCAGTGCGAAACAATGCATGTGATGTTTGAGTGTGCGTGCGCGACGCATAGATACGCATGGCGCACACATACAAGCCGCGCGCGGTGCGTTTGTATGAAGATAACCTACTACTCATCTCTCTACTATGCCCAAGGCGTGGTTAAAGACTTACCTCAACCCAGGTATGGTAGTCAGCAGCTGTCCCTCAGTTGTCACCCAATGCACGTCCGGGGTGGGGTGTCCGGCCGCTCTGCACAGTGCGTGCGCGCCGCGCGTGGCGGGCCACAGCACGCGCGGCGGCGGTTCCGTCACGAAGTGCGGCCGCTTCTCGCTCGCGCTCGCTACCAGCGATATGGCGAGGGTGACCAGGAGACAAGACCACGTGGAGTCTGTGACAAAGTTTCATTATATAATCTGGGGAATAAGCTTATTTTATTCATAAAAGTTACAGTACCGCATTAGTCATGGAGTGCACTCCATTTCTGCTGCGGGCCGAAATTACCCAGTAAAATAATATTATTTTTGAAAAGTGACATTTCAGTCCGCGGGACCCAGAAAAATAATCATTATTTTTGAAATGAGATGTTTGGCCCGCGGGATTTAATTTTCCATTAATACTTTTAATAACGGCGGGCCGAACTGACCCTTACATGAAATTCCAGACTTTTCAGTAATAGATACTTACATGTTTTATTTTGCCGTTTTTATGTATAGTTTATCATATATGACTTTTGGTCCAGTCAGTGTTTTTTGCATCAAGTCTAAAATCTATTACTAAACATTGTAAAGCTAGATTCCAAGAACACTCAAAAGAAGCTCATTACGCTAAAATAAGTTAGGTAAAAACCTAACCTAACAATTTAATTATTCCTTCGATGAATAATTAAAGTAAGTGTACTTTCTCAGATCTCTCAAATCTTTACTCAGATCAAAGAAAATAAATAACAAATGTTGTACTCAGTACGTGTGTTAGTAATTGGAATTATATTTAAAAAGAGTATAAGTACCTAATTCAAAATCCTTATTTGAAAATTGTTCTCTGTAAACCATTTTCCCCTGCGCAATAATGAGGTCAAATCATGGACCAGTTACTAAGGGGACTGGCCCTAAGCAAGTCGGCCGAGTGGTCGGCCTAGTACTATTTACCGGTAAATAGTAAAATGAAAATGAAAAAATAATGATCACGTTTTGTTTCATACAAATATCTAATAAGGGCACCTCTTTCTTTAGTCTTTACTCTGTGGGTCAAATGCTATTAATTATGTCATGATTTCGTATAAACTAGAACAAAGCTTTGTCTTAAAAAATATTTTAATATTCACTTCACAAGAAACTGTCTAAAAGTGCCGTATCAGCATATTGGTCAATACATAAATCTGGAGCCAATGTTCATCTTCCCGGCCAACATTTTATAGGGTTCGATCGCTGTTGCGTCGCGGTCGCCTTATCAGTGTGGCCTCGGCCTAAGCTACATTTGGCAAAATATTCTACACATATCAATTGTATTTACCTATTATAAATTTTAATTAATTCAATTAATGCTAATGAATAGCTACGTCCAGAAGTGTCACATGCCGCGCGAGGAAAATTTTCCTCGCCAAGTTTGACTTGCCTCACGTGAGGCAAATGCGCGCCCTGCCTCACCTGAGCACTCACATTTGCCTCGCCTAGTTTGGCAGTCGTGAGACAGAACGATGTCAAACGTGTCAAACTGATTGATCGGGTATACCTTTCCCTGTCTAGAGTGTCAGTTGCCTCGCCATTTGCCTCGCGCGGCATGCGACTGAGGCAAACGTCGTGCTTCGCGAGGCATGTGGGTGAGCAGCCTCGCGCGGCATGTGCATGTTGTAGACACGTCTATTAGTTTTAATAATCAACGTCAATATAAACATTGTATGTAGAACCTACAATACTAGTTAATTAGTTATTAAAACATCAAATAATTTTCCCTCGAGTCCGTTCTCGTAAAGAACGATGAGAAGAACTTTCACCGGGTTAGTCATTGGAGTATACCTTCGGTAATTTCGACGCGAGCGAGCCGCAAGGCGTGTTACTAGGGTCCGACTTCATGTAAATATAAAGTTCAAGAGACGTTAAAGAAGTAGGTAGGTATTTTACACTACTACCCACGTATCTCTCTTTTGTACATGAAAATCTGTATTTCATTCTTTCTAAAAATGCCAGCATTATTTTATCTATCGGTAGCTGGCGCTGATTGTGTGGACACACAAAATTTTAATTAATGATGGCTAATAAAATCGATAGTGCAATAAACATTTTAAAATCGAACGTCATTTATATGTTTGTGTTATTTCCACTTCTAGCCTGGAGGTGCACAGTACAGAACCTATTATTATCCGCCAGCTTTAAAAGAATTGATCATGGATGACGATGACGAGTATCAAGAAATATTCCGTCAAAGGGAATTGGCAGTGTTAGTGAGTTGTGTGATAAGTGTGGTCTGTCGTCAGCCTCAACCAAATCGCCAATGCAACTCTGGTCCAGTGCCTCCATTGCTTAATCGAAACAAACGATACTTATTTTTTGCTCAATATAGTGTATGGTTCGAACAAGGCCACTTGGGTACGAAGCATATGTGAGCAGTATGAGAAAATAATAGAACAAATATATCTAATCTCGCGGCTCTCGATGTCGTGCTGGTCGCTCTTCGCTACGGCATATGCGTACATCAAGCTCGTGATGCTGCACAGACACAGGATAAGTGGCGAGAAGACCGTAGCCTTCGTGATGACGTACGGACTGGTGGCCCTGATCAAAGCGTTGTTATACATTGATCAATATTTTTTACAATTATTTGTCTCATGTATAATGGCTGCGTTAGTTTTGATGCTGTTTATAAAAATAAGTGCGTCTGTGATGTCGTGCTGCGCCGCGACGGTATCGCAGAGGAACATGAGACACGTGACGGCGCTGCTCGGTGTGGCGGTCATGTGCGATGTGTTCGACTTACTAAATGCAATTGTGTTTTTTGATCACCAAATTACATCTTCAATTAGTTTTTTAAGGATCCGAAGTATGGAGGATTGGTTATTGCTGTTACGAGTGCTCCCGCAAACTTTGTTTGTATTGTTCAATAAAACATCGAGAGATCTTTTTATTGTTTATTTTAGGAGAATGAGGAATCGAATCGCAAATGATATTCAACTTCTTAATTTGTTTTAATACTCATGTTAATTTGCAATGTAGTTAACTAAAGTTAACTAAACTGTAAGCAGGTTCTATCAGCGAAATAACCCGCTCAACATACACTAGGTCATCATCATCATCATCATCTCAGCCGAAAGACGTCCACTGCTGGACATAGGCCTCCCCCAAGGTTCGCCACAATGACCGGTCTTGCGCTGCCCGCATCCAGCGGATTCCCGCGACCTTCACCAGGTCGTCGGTCCACCTTGTGGGAGGCCTACCCACGCTACGCTTTTCGGTGCGCGGCCGCCACTCGAGAACTTTTCGGCCCCATCGGCCATCCGTTCTACGAGCAATGTGCCCTGCCCACTGCAACTTGAGTCTGGCAATCCTACGGGCTACACTAGGTACCTATTGTGTTCAAATCAATTGTTTTTCTAAATCTAAACAATAATCTAATATATTGTTAATACATGTATAATAAAGTTAAACAATAATGAAGTGCACCATTTTCGGTTAAAAATAACTAAGTATATCTTACAAATTCAGAATGAGGTAAATTTTTTTTACGATTGTTATTAAACCATGTTTAAATTAAATAAATAACTGAAACTTCGTAGACGTATATTAACAGCTTTATTGCAATTCTACGGGCAAAACTTTTATTATTAAATAAATTAAGTCAGTACAAACCTTTCATCATGATTTCTACACCCACAAAAAATCCATAAAAATCATTTCCGAATCACAATCAAAGTTCACATGATAGCTCACTGCAGTTCCAGAGTTTATTACTCAATCATTTTTCGCGGCAATTTCCGTTCGAAGTTTTCCCTCCAAAACCGGGTGAGGATTCAGCACGTGCGTCCTGTGCGGCTTTCGCGCGTAAACTGAGCTCGACGGGCGAGGGCGGTCCGCCCCAACACCCCCTGATAGGCCGCCATTCGCCCCACTTAATAGTGACTTAAGTTTCATTTTATGGCATGGAAAATCTTGTGGTCAAGTGCCACTATAGGTAGTCAAAGGAATAACTAAACTGCCATGATAAGATTTAATGGCATTGATGCTTTAGAGCAAAGTCTATAATTGTAATGATAAGTTTACTAGATAACATCGAAATTCAAATTGATGATAACTACATCGAAACCTTAGATGCTAAATCTTGGGAGCTACTACAAACCTACCTACGAAAACAATAAAACTTTTCGATCGGGCTTCGAAATTTGGATTTTGACAATTTCCATGGTGAATTACAGTAGCGGCACGCTATGATAGCCAGTTTGATATGTGGAGGGGGAAAGGATGAATTCATGTTTTGACATTCTTATTTTTTTAAAACGGCCAGTCTTTTTCCGTTATTATAAGGTTCATTTTCTTCCCCCCCACATGTCAAACCGGCCATCGTAGAATCCCGCTACTATAGTGACAAAATCACGAACAAACCAACGAAACAGATGGTTCGGGTTGGTAACAGCACCATGTACTATAACATATATGCATGCAAAATACACACATTTAAAAAAAAAATGATAGCCACGTCTACATCAGGTGCGTGCCGCATCCGAGCATTCAGTTTTTTTGACGTCGGAACGCATATAGACATAATTTTATAACACGAGTGCTCGGGCGAGGCATGCGAGACATCTGGACACAACAGACTACCTACTCAAAATGATGTTTAAGGATTTGATAATGATGCCTCACAGCCAACTAGAGTGACTTCATTGGACTCTATCTTACCTACTTTAATTTCTAGAGATATGATGGTCAGCTCTCCGGAAAACATTAATAAACATAGCCCTGTGTTTCATTTAAATTCTACGGATTGCCGACTGTCGTCCGAAGAAAAGGGCTTCCACGGACCGCTTCCAAAGCTATTCCAAGATTTGTCTCATTTCTGAGCACCATTGAAATGGAAACATTTAATTGCAAACGGGCGGCGAGCGTAGTTGCATTCAAATCACCTCGTACCGGCTATAACTGGACTAAACTGCTTTTGGAGTTGCAATCGATTCGTAAATGTGAACATTATAGAACCTCTTTACACGATGATATGACGCTGAAACATTCCACTACGCAGGCAATACCATAGGCAAGGTAACTACCATATCTGCTAAAATAAACTTCCTTGGCTAAAATAAATACCTCAATGATCGAGAGATCCAAAGAAAACGTTAATTTGACAATGTTAAAAACAAATTAAGTGTAAAATTGTTGGAGGACAAGAATACAAGAATGGTTGATCCTCTCACTCTGTCTATCTCTTTTCATCGCATAGGTAAATTAACAGAAACGTTTTTCTAATTCACCGACGCCCCAAAAAGCGGAATTAATTTATCACCATCCACAAAATCAAGAAAATATCCATCGATATCAATCACTTTGTATCCATTCCATCTAATAAGTAGGTATCGGATCCCTGAAGATTATAGATTCCTTTCAATACATCGGAAACGGCCCGATTTGCTTCAACGAAGGCAAAGTTGAAAAGCGGGACATTAATTCTGCTAATGCGTTCCCGTATTCCAGGAGATAACATTCCACCTGTTATAATGGCGGCGACGTTGCGAGAAATTCTTATTTCATATTTATATTACTCGCTTTTATTGAAAACATTTTGTTATTTCTACGAACATTTGTCAATGACTCTTTATATTATAGACCTGACATACACGAACATTAGTGCTCTAAAAAATTGCACATTGATCTATACCTACATATCAATGAATACAAGCCATATACGCCAGACCTGTTAATAGAAACAGATGAATATAGGTATATTGTAGTGTTATTAGATACATTTTAATCATAGGCGCGCGCGCGTGCAATCGTGCAGCTGCGACGCTGGGTGCCGGGAGACTTAAGTGGATATCAGGTAGTTACCTTGCATTATTGTTGCCTAAATAAGCGCGTACCATCTTAAGGTTTAATACATCTTCGCCATTTGTAGATTGAAGATTATATTCAAATCAAACTGAAGAAATAACAAAGTTAAAACTTGCGCACGTTTGATTACACCGTACAAAGTACGACGGGAAATGATATATGCGATGGTGAAACCCAAGTTATCAATCGGTATACCCACACAAGCTTTCGAAAAAGTTAGGTACCTACGATTATGTAAAACATTCAGGAGTTTTATTTAAAATGCTTTTTACTGACAGAGCGAAATGAAAGATGCACCTACCTTCATTGACATTTTATATAATAGACAAGACATACACGAACATCAGTGCTCTCAAAAACAGCACACTTAACTATACCTCTAACTATAAATTAATACAAGCCATAAATACGCAGACAAATATTGTGGTATTATTAACTACATAATCATCGGCATGCGCGTTCGTTTTACTGAGACGCCACTGGGTGGTGCGTGAATAAGTGGATGTCAGGCAGTTACCTTCCAAAATGAGCGCGATAAGGCGCATCTAAAGATTTAAGACATCTTTGCCTAACTCTTGTAGGTACTCGTATGCGGGTACAAAAATCTAGATGAGCTAATCTTCGACAAGTTTTAAAACCGTCCACCATGCGATTTTTAAAAGTTTTCTACAAAGACATTTTCAACAGTTTTGCTCAGAAATAGTCTCCGCGCTGACTCAGCTAGCTCAAAACCACCTACGTACCGATTTCAATGCGGGTACGATAGATCCAGCTAGCACAAATGGGCGGAATAAATCCATCACTCGTTTTACTAACGACGCGTTGACGCGGCGTAGGCGGTGTTTGCGAGGTGACATAGTATTATGTTTTTAAGAACCCACTTTTGTTTTCAAAATTGTGTCGATCGTCTTTTGTTTATACCCCCCCCCCCCCAGGTGCCTAGTTGGCTTGGTGGTTTAGTATTGATAACTATCACTACCGCAGATGGCAAGCGAAAGGTTACTAAAAGGTTTTGAGTATGTATATGTATGATGAAAATAGAGAGTAATGTAAAAGTTAGTTTACTGACTAATCCATCAAAAGATGAGTGCCATAACTCTCAGCACTTATATTATTTTTGCTAACGACTTTGGTGAACATAAAACCTAAAAGTTACTGCCTTCAAGACATCTTCCTTGAAACTTCATACCTACATTTTCATAAACTTAAAACAACAACTCTTAAAATATGATGGTACTGAAAGTTGATAAAAAGTTTTCACTCTCCTTTTAAAAAAGCAACCAAAAGTCCATTTAAGTTTATTATTTAACGGCGAACTTGTGTCACACTAAGGTATGAGAGTTGCCGACGGAACTTGGGTATCGTTATTTTAAAAGTAAACAGCTGCGAGAGGCCACAATGTGTTCAGAATACAAAGACATTACCAAGAAAGAGGGAGACATGGGAGTCCATGGACAGAGTATGACTCAGTCGCGCGTCGTTCAAGGAAAATAATATTGAACTCATGTCGGTATTGCCAATTCACCTCATATTTTGGTGAAGGACATGCATTAATATGCCTGATTTATTAAAGTTTAATTCGAATTGCGATTGCGATAACAAATGTGTGAATTTCGCCGCATTTGGTGCGCTAAGCAGAAATCTAGTGAATGCAATGTAAGGAGGTGCCACCTCTGCTGAAATGGCCATTGAGGCCATTTGAGGCCATTATTTATATAGTGGGACAGAGAGAGGGGCGGGGTTGTACTTCCAGCTATCTCACTCGTCGTACGAAACGCAACTGTAATAGCTACTTTACGCCGATCTTTTGTGAGAGGGTGGTACTACCCCGATGGAGACCGCCCATGAGTTGCGCAGTCAATTGGCTACAGCTTTGATTGACCAGCAAACTAACAACTAGTATGCTAAAGATACAGCACGAAAATCCCATTAAAGATATCCATTCGGAACAAGCGTACACAGTGCCAAGGCGATATCGTATATTTTCATTGAATCGCCCTCAATGCCGCACTTCTATGCAACGAAGGCGACTAAGCTCTCGCCAGTAATTGGCTTTACTCCATTGCGTTCTGCCGATTGCTTATGGACGCTCATACTTGGTAATGCCACTGGTATTTAAAACTAAATGCTAGACCAGCACTGGCTAATTATGGTGTTACAAAACTTCATTTCATTTCTAGCCTGTACTGTCCCACTGCAGGGCAAAGGCCTCCCCTCCCTTTTCCCACTTGCTCCGGTCTATGGCTACCCGGGACCAATCCGTCAAGTAGGAGTCCAGCTCATCCCGCCATCTTTTCCTGGGCCTACAAAACTTAACTAAACTAATTGAATTGCCATCTTTCTTATGATCGTAACTTATGAGCTTCCTTGCTCTATCTTGATAAAATACTTTTAGTTTGTCGTAATTTGTGGCCATCATAATATGCACCAATATTAGTGGGATTTAAAACTATTGTTAGGTATTATAAGTAAGGGGTTCCACACGTGTAATCACGCACGTATTCCTGGAGGGGTAAGCTGCCTGGCCCAGAAATTTATGTAAAAAAACAGTAGTTATTTTAAAAAGTGCATTTAGCAAGATCTAGCTTTGTTTTCAGAAACCGCGTACCTCGTAAATGTATTAAATACATAGATTTATGGATGTTTTGCGCGCTAGCGCCCTCGCGGACACCAATCTGTGATCTAAGATTCAGTAATTTAAATATGACAGACGCTATCATTTATCTAATGAAAATTTACATACATACATACATATAATCAAGCCTGTTTCCCGTAGGGGTAGGCAGAGACTACTTCTTTCCACTTGCTACGATCCTTACATACTTGTTTCGCATACTGGTTCTAATGATAATTTCAACTCGTTTTATTGCAGTACCAATGCTCTACATACTCAAGTTAGCAAGTCATATAAGTTATTTTAACTTCCAACTCCCGACACTAAATTCGCAGCGAGTTAAACTAAAGTTATTTCAATGTAAAACCAGTTTAGTTTCTTCGTAATCATGTTCCAAATGTTAGGTCCGTCGTCCACGGGCTACTTAAAAGAAATGGAACTGGTTAGTAATCAAAATTACTAACTAACTTAGTAAGGCTAGTCGCGTGAGGCCGGTCCACAGCGCTTCTGAAAAGGAACGCACGTTACCAAACTTCATACAAGAAAAAACTAAATATAAAAACTCAAGTACGCGGCGGGCGCAGAAAAGTTACTTGAAATCACATGTCGAGTCTCGCGCTAATAATCACTCATTAATTACTAACCAGTTTCTTTTGAGTAGCGTCATAAATACTAGTGGTATTACATTTAAGAAACTAATTAGTAATTGAATTTACTTACCAGTTTCTTTAGAGTAGCGCCAGAAATACTAGTGCTATTACATTTTAGATACGAATTAGTAATTGAATTTAGTAACCCTGTTTCTTTTGAGTAGCGCCGCGGGCGAATGGCCTTAGTTTCTCAGCAACTTTGTAATGTACAGTACGTTAGCGAGTTGCAAGTTTATAGTCCCTTAAGTAGGTAGGTTTGCCTGGTCCTTTTTTATAGGACATATAACTATTTGCTTCATGGTTTTATTACCTTTACTAAGTAGTTAGCTCGAGATTCGTCGTTATCACACTGTCGAAGAAAGTAAGGTGTAAACCTTACTTATAATAATGCAAAAGTATGTTTGTAAGTTTGACTGAGCTTTACGCAAAACGGCCGAACAGATTTTAATGGAATTTGGTACCTACGGAGAGTTTGGGTCTGGAATAACATAAAGGCTACTTTAACCTGAAAAGCCAGACACAATAGATTGATTGATGTATTGTTTGATATACACCCAGGTGTTGACGCGCCACATGTCAATAATATCTTGTACTAATACATTGTTATTAAAAGATAGATAGATGTTTGTAACATTATTTATCGTTCCTGCGTTTACGAGTAAAACGTACTCAGCTTGACTGCCAATCTTATCACAACAAATTAAAACATCATTTAAGTTCAAAACTCCTTAATTTTGTTTTACCTCTCAGCAAACAATCCGCTAATCAACGAGTATCAAGAACAACGAAGTTTACTGAAACAACATTTTACTGAGAGTTTACTTTACAGAATCTATTAAACTGTTCCCGATCAAGCGTCGAAGTTTTATTCAACGTTAATGCCACTAAATGCTGGCCCTTCGTCTTACTTAATCCATCGGCTTTGATAGAACAAAGAGAGACATCGGACATCTTAGTGATCGACGCCCACTCGTTCTATGGAACGGCTCCCGGCATAATTTACTGCAATCAATACCATTTTGTTATAAGAATAGGTTTATGCGGTTAATGGCATCAAAATTTCAGAGGCCATTCGTCCACGGACCTACTCAAAAAAAGCTGGTGAGTAATGAATAAGTAATTAGTAAGTAAACTGGTTTCGAGAAACTTTTCTGCACTGCGTACTTGAGTGATTGTGTTTTGTTTCTTTCGTATGGAGCACGGGAAGTTGCGTTCCTGCTGAGTAGAGCCACGCGCGATTACCGTTACTAGTTAGTCATTTAAATTACTAACCAGTTCCGT
Source organism: Drymonia ruficornis (assembly GCA_947859195.1). NCBI lineage: Eukaryota > Metazoa > Arthropoda > Insecta > Lepidoptera > Notodontidae > Drymonia > Drymonia ruficornis. Next base: position 9,133,078 of record OX401914.1, read on the forward strand.
TTCTTTTGCGTGGTGCCGTGGACGATCGGGTTAGCGACGAGTTGTTGATAAAATTATTTCATTATGGTCTTGTGGTTTGATCATAGGCTGCTCGCCTCACTACACCAGGTAGCTGTGGTTTTCATCCATCCCATCGTCAAAGAACAGGAAATAGCCATCGTCATGCCCTTTGAGGTATAGGCAATAGGACACGGACGAAATTTGTATAGAGCTTTGCTCAACCGAAAAATAATTATGTACTTTGACATACAGTACGTCGTATGTATTGACAATAGTTTAACCCCAAATTCATTGTGATCGAATTGTAGTGGAATTACAAATATTTGTTCCTAATAATGCTTTTCAAAACCATCGTAAACTGGCTAAAATCTCTATAAATTTGGGGGTCAGTGCTATGATGAAAAGCGAGATACAGTAATTAGGGGACATAAATGTGCCTAAACATTTTGAATAGTAATCATCAAAAATTCCTAATTTCCATTCTTTTGGCATTTTTGTTCGTGAGAATTGTAATTGTTGCGATATATGTATTTTAAATTAAGTACCTGTTTTAAAATTATGATGTCTGCTTGGCGCAGGGTTTCTAGAATAGGCCGCTCGGCTCACTGCATCTCTACCTCCAAAATCTATCAAAAAGGAAAGTTCTTTACAAAACGTTTGTAACACATTATCCTCGTATTAGTAAATCAGGGCTCGATACCGCCTGTAACATCTCCGGCCGGCCCGGCTCACTTCCGGCGCAGATAAGCCGGATCCAAATCCGGATCCGGACTTCGGCTCGTGGTATGTGATTACACACATGTACCTATGTTGCTTACTTTATTGCTGTTTGCTGTATAGTCTTGGTAAATTTAGCTCGACCTCAAATCGTCATCAGTTATAGCTACCTATTAATTATATGGGTACCTACCTACTTACAGAGTTACCAGATAACAAAAACATCCGGAATAAAATCCGGATCTATGAATAAAATTCCGGATTTCCTTGTTAAAAATTATAGATATGTCTCCGGTACGTAATTTATTTGATTTGTTATTTCATTTCTATCTAATAGTAGAAATTCCGAATGACTTAGAATTCTCGCGCCCCTCCCCGTATACCAGACAAAGACCTATTTTCCGGACATGGTAAAAAGATACCGGACTTATAGCGAACCTAATTATTTAGGTAATCACACACTATATGATTTGGTAATATTATTATTATTGGTTATATTGATATAAAATTCTCGAACAAAGTAAATAATGCGAAAACGAACATGTAATACAAATGGCGGTACAACAATGACGGCGTTCTAGCCTCGACCGGAAATGGAACCGCAGAGAACCCTCATTTCCTGGCGTTCCTTGAGGTTCTTTTGCCTATGGACCCCTAAAGACACGATGTTAATCAGTAGGTACTTTTCTTTTCCCATTAAATATCCCGTCGTTGATTTTGCCATTAACCACATTTCTATTATTAGAAATTGTTGGAAATCATTGATGTATTATTTTGGCAGATATGGTACGTCCTTACATTTTAATCACACACATATGCCACGGTAACATTACTGTGCTCAGCGCACCACTACATGCATTGAAATTCACATTATTTGTTATGGCTCTCGCAATTCGATAATCAACTTCAAGGCATTTTGATTTGTGTTATTCACCAGAATATGAGGCATATTGGTAATATCTAGATGAGTTTAACATTCTTTTCCGCAAACGACTGAATTGTACTGTGTATGGACTCCGTTTTGTTGGATATACTATTTTGGACAGTCACATCTCCTTCTTTCTTGGTAATGTCTTTGATAGAAATGTTTATTTCATAAGATGAATTTCGTAGACGAAATATTGATTACAATTTTTATATGTAAAATAGGTAGTTATTTTATAGCAGGTATATACCTACTTAAATCGAATTTTCTTAACCAATCTAAAATTTCCATGATCAAATACTCAGACATTTCAGTTCGTTTGTCCTTTAAAATTGTGACGTTAAGCTCCATGTTCAAACAACTGCTAACTATCCGTTTCAGCGGAACGCTTTGTGCGATTTATCGACAATTTCAGTGGCCATTAAACCGTTGGTTAGTCTCAGAGCTTTGACGTCAGGCGATAATAGAGTATTGTTTTTGTGGTACAATACTGTCACTGGCTCCTTTTAAACACTTACAATGGTGGCATAAAAAGGAATGGTGCTAACTACGAGTACGACACTAAAGCTCTGGATTCCTAGGAAAAAGGTACCGTCATATAACGGCCGCACTAGAACAAAAAACCGGTATCCAATACCGGTCTCTAGGCAACCGCGCTATAGTTTACATAGCCAATGTTCTAGTGCGGCCGTTTGTATATGACGCCACCGTTTTGGAGGAACCCATAACTTTAGTCACGCTGTTTTGTATTAGCCATAGATTTATAAAATTATATTTCCTCATATTTCCTAAATTTCTTATTCGAATTAACTGAGATAAAAGCGTATTAGACCGCCAAGCCAATTAGACACTCGGAAAGAATGCGACTTCCCCGCCCGCATACCTGCCGCCGCCTGCGGCTTCCCGCCCGCACCACAGCCTCGTTGTGTAGGTGACGTCACATTTGACAGTTCTCTAGTTGGCTTGGTGGAGTAGTACACCACCGCACCGTATTCCCGGAATACGCAGACATGAACTGCCAAAAATAATAGTTATATGCACATTCTTTTTTGGACATAGGTACATCTATATTCGCGAACTAAATTTGATCATCCTCACGCACAGAGAAAATATGCATCAGTAGATATAACTTTATATTCCGCCCACGTCCGGGTATACCCGGAGCGTGCAATCTAGCATTGAAAGAGTTGCCCTCGAGTCTTGCCCATAGAGGGTCGCACAAAGAGGCTTTTATCACCCCGCGCCGCGCGCCGGGCGGCCGCGGCGTGAGTGCCGCGCAGACCCCGCACTATATCAGACGCTAAGTAGGTTACCCATACGATATGATCTCGAGACGGGTAGCGGAACTTATAAGGCTAGTTGCTTCTTTCTCCAGCCTTTTTTGAAAATTCATATTTAGGTCTACCTACTTGCTATTTTATTACTGATTTAAAAAATGTAAATAGGTACCTTTTTTTTTCTCAAACCTGGGTATGAGTTTGGGTATCAAAGGGGGCAAGTAGGTACTTAATAATAATAATAAGCCCTTTTTATGTACCACGCATAGGCACGGGCCCCCACTTAATGCAAGGGGATAGGTGCGAGTTGGTGGATTTAACATGTCTATTTAAAATCCATTGGATTTTATAAGTCATTCAGATTTCCTCACGATGTTTCCCTTAACCGTAAGCAACTGAAAATCATATTAATTTTATAATCGCATATAGATTATATTAGTTAGAATCTCGGTGCTTTGTCCTTGTCCATTTGTTGTTTTATTTGTTATTTTAATTTTATTTTTAATCGACAAGTTTACTATTTTATTGTAAAAATATACAATATCGCTTTTATATTTTTGTAAATAAAAAATCTGTGTCACTTTACTCATTTAAATAAAGAAAGACTGAATGGTGCTGGAAACTTGGTGCTTGGACACAAAACTCGTTACCACTTGTCTACCACCGCTCTTTCTTCGAATCAACAGAAAACAACAACGAGTACGTAAGATCCATTGACATTCAATGGTAGGACCACTATAACAAACCGCTAAATAACAAAAATGTTAGAAACGGTGGCTGAACGTAAAGGGGCTCATTTAAAAGGGCAGCGGTGTGCGAAAGTGGCGAGTGGCACAGATAACATCGCCGGTCTCGGCTGCCGAGTGCCGCGTGATAGCATCACTGAGAACACACTGCCTTGCCAATTTTTGCTGGCGCGGTATTTGCGGTCACACGTAGCATAATGATAATAACGGTGATAATCACTTGCATAAGTGTATGCTCTATTTAGAGGCTATATATTGCTCTCTATCGTGTGAAATAGTATACATATGAAGTGCACGGCTTCTTTAGATGATAATTAGCAAGCTCGTGGCTCAGGACCTCCAAAATAAGCAATGCTTGTACCTACTATGGCTACTATACCAGAGTTGCAAAAAAACAGGAAATTTTAAATGAAAACTGTTTAAAACGTGGTTAAATCATTGTTTTTAAATGTTTTAAACACGGTGTTTAAAACAAGTTGATTTTTTCGTAACAACCCTGTACTATACCCTAATTGTGAAGATTTGTTATTAGCATTGGAACACCTACTATATGTATACAAATTAACGTTTTTATTAGTCTGTAAATCTTCCTAAAAGTAAATAAATAAAATAAATACAATGGGCGGGGCGATCCCACTAACACCCAGGCCAGTGCAAATTACGAAAAGACAGTCCAAAATTTGCTTCTGACGGAAATTGAACCCGCAACCACCCGATACAGTGAGCCGAGCGGCCTACGCTCGAACCACTGCGCCAAGCGGTCGCAGCTTGTATCTCGTAATTAAAAGTCCATTTAAGTTTATTACTTAACAGTCAAGTCGTGTCCTCGTCACGGCAAGTGCAAGATTGTACAAAAGTTTTCGCGCCGAAAACGTTACCGCCCTTAACTTTGTAACAACTTGCAACGGCCGTCGCGTACTTTACAAACTTGAAACTTATAACTTGAGCCCTTTTCTACCTCTAGGCAACATTTATTGGTGAAAAGTTGTTAAGGGTGAATATTGATGACAGCGTATTTTAATTGTACCGGTTGCAAATACGATTACGTTTATCGAACTGAATGAAACAGAAATGAACTGAAATTGAATTACTGTAATAAAAAAGTAGAAAATACAATAATGCACTATTTCTGATAGTAAGTAGATACAGTAAACAGTAGACTACAGTATTCATACCTTATACCAGTATACCATATTCCGTTTGAGATTAACTGTAAATGTTGTATTTTATCAAGAAAATGTCTAATTAATTCGACCTCATGGTATCAAAATGGCATTTTGCAGACTGTACTTCTGTGCCTTTAAAAATAAATAATTATTTATAAATATCCCCGGCTCACACACACACATTATGGACTGGAATTAAGCAACGCTTGTACTATGGCTACCGTACAATGGACTGGGGGCGATCCTAGTGACACCCATAACAGGGCAAATTACGAAAATACCGTTTCCGAAATTTGCCTCTAGTGGGAATAGAACCCGCTAGCACACGATGCAGTGAGCCGAGCAGCCTACGCTCGAACGACCGCCAAGCGGCCGTCAAAATGTGTGAAAATACCATTAAATTCTTGTTCCGTGCAGTTTCTCCAAAAGGCGTCCCAAACATGGTATACTTGCTGCTAGTGAGTTAAACTGAAGTTCTTTCAATGTGGAAGCAGTTTACAAAGTTTCGACGTAAACATGCGCCGTGTTTTAGAACTTCTACTTTTGCAACTTTGTAATGCACAACACGATGTCAAGTTGTTGGCAGCTGCCGTTTTATGCCTCTGTGTTAATGTGGTTTATTATGACTATGCCATGCTATGTTAATTTAGCGTGGGGAGACTGGATAGCCCCCACAAGGTGGACCAACGGCATAGTGAATGTCGCGGGAAACCGCTGGATGCGAGTAGCACAGAACCGGTGGTTGTGGAACACCTTGGGGAGGCCTATGTTCAACAGTGGACGTCTTTTCGCTGACATGATGCTGATTATGAAGAATTTAATGAACCTATTCTGGTGCTCATGAAAGCAGGTTTATAGTAGAATAAATAACAGCAAATTATCATAAATAAGTCGTAACACCCTCAACCAACGGCAGTGTATGAAAAGATGTGAATGAAGCAAAAGAGGTGTGTCAAAATCATAGCATGTAGCAATCAACGGTCTCTGCCTACTCCCGTGGGATACAGGCGTGAGTATATGTATGTATGTATGCAATAAAACATTAGGCACAATTTTGTACATTCATTGTTTTTTACCATTGTAAACATTATGTTTTTACACATCTAAAATTACTAATGCATATCTAGTATAGTTGAAGTACACTGGCGTAGTTGTAACGTGGCCACTTGTGAAACTGAAGCTTTAGTTTCTGCACGTTGGCAAAGTATCCAGTGTCGAACTTAACACCGACCAAAGGCCAAAGTAAAGCTCTATCTATACAATACTTACTTTTTGTTGGACTTTGACGCACTTAAAGTGATACATTTTACAGGAATGTTTCTGTCGCATGTAAATATCTATGGTCAAATCTATTTGCCAATGATCTTAACCTGTCAAACCAAAGTTATATTTACTTTTGATGTGTGTGCGCATTATGTATAGTTTTGTAATATTGTAAATACTATCTATTCCAATTATTTTAATATTCAATAAAAACACATTTCCCTCCCTTACGTAAACCCCCTAACCTAACCTAACCTACGTCGAATCTCGTATTTACTAGTAAATCATCCAGACTAACGGACGCGGCAGCAATGTCAGATTTTAATGGATCTTAAGACACAAAAACGTGGCAACGATGAAATTTTAACCTTAGCGTAAAGGATAAAAGTTGAAATGTATTCATCGTACATTTTCATGCACCGTGGCTCCGCTACGCCACATTATGTTATAATGAGAAGGAATGACAGCAGCATTACAGGAGGAACGGTGTGAAAAATTAAAGTCTCTTTTAGCCTGCAGCGAGTATTACACGAAGGTAATATTATAAGTGGTACATTTGTTTGACATTGTACCGTTTTTTAAATTCTAATAAAGGTCAAACATACCACTTTAGTAGCAACAAGCGTACTGCTCGCTTGGTGTTAAGCGGTCATCGTAGCCTATGGACGTTGCAATACCGAGGTATCACTCGCACGTTGCCGATCCTGTAAAAACATTTTCTTGAAGAAAAACGTCGTGCTTAATCTAACCATATATGATTACCTAATGAAAGTTTTGTCACTCTTAGTAATTTATAAATAAGTTGTAATGTCGGCTGCACATCTCAGGGCACATTCCCCGTATATATTTAATTCATTAAATTAATATATGTATGTTAGTCTTTAAAGTATTTATAATATGGGTCATAGCTGACTCCTGCCTGAAATAAATAAATTAATAAATAATCTTGAGCTCTCTCTATTTTTGACATCCGTGATGACACAGCTCAGCTTATACTGGAAATCCTCTCCCAGCATTGCAAGTGACTGTGTGTATTTGTACGTAATATTATATTAAACAAATCCCAACTGTGCTATGAAAGAAACATTTCATTTGATAAACAAAATAGGTCCACGACTTGGCTTAGTGTGTTTACCGTGAAATGTTAGCGCCTTAGCGCGAATTATAAGGATTTATTGTTTCCATCGGAGAAGTATTACGGTGGAAGGTTTATTTACTTATGAATACCTTAGTCATAGTTTAGTAAAACATACAGTCGTCCGACGCAAGCCCGAAATACCAACAATTAATCCACATTATAATAGTAATTTGGGACACGATGACTGTTTAAAACGTGGCTTAGTTATAAATTTATACAAAAATAATTTTATTGTTTTTGTTTATATTTTAAATATAAAATGCGCGGTGCTATTTATCTTAATTACACGTAATATCCAACATTATTGCTAAGCTCACTTACCTGTTTTTAATTAATAGCGGCACCCATAAGGCCGCGCGGTGTGCCCGCCCAATCAGTTTGACATCAGCGGAGCTAAAAAGGCAACGAATGGCGTAAAATGTGTGACTATTTAAAGTTAATTTTACGGAATTGTTAAGGATACTACTAGAAAATCAGAATGAATTGCTTTTGCGGAACTGTTATGTGGCCTTTTTAGACCCGCTGATATCGTAGACATAACGGCATATTATCTGATTTCTCGGGCGCGACCGCTCGGGGCTTGTGGACAACCACATTATAAATTGAGGCACAAAAAAATTTTCATGATCATTAGCCCATTGGTTAAACTATTAAACCATTAAGTTTATTGGAGCTAACTGCACTACTAGAAATTAATCTCACAAAAACAAAAAAGCGCCTTCAAATTCCAACAAAGTAGGTACAATCCAGTACACAGCCAGCTTAATATGCTAGTGAGGCGGTCCAAAAATTATTCTCATTACCTTATCTCTGCAGCGGAATTTTGAATTTAGCCTTATCTCAAACGACAGGGCTAAACACGCGCGCTACGAGACTACGCCGTAGTTATCTGCTACGGCGTAGCTATTCGGCTACGAGGGAAGGTTAAAGAGGTACGTGTCCCTGTTGTTGAACATGCTTCGTTCTGATAACATTGACATAAAGTTTGTATCATCAGACTCAAATGTTTTGATAACTTAATTTATTCGTATTTTATTTGCACGTGAAGAACGTTTTTACTACAAAAAATATTGATAAATAAATGTGGCGCGATGACTTCGACGCTCATCTGCCCCTCTAGACAAGTGGCTGACGTCTACACGCGTTCCTTCAAATCGGTACGCTTCATGTATGGAAATGACATAAGTCACGTGATCTACATAGCGACTTTCATGTCATTTCCATACATTGTGAAATCTATTCTATTATATTCGATTAGCGTTCGTGCCACTTGTCTAGGGGGGCTGGACGGATGGTACGAGAGAGCCCAAGACCGCGATGGATAGAAGAAGATGGGGGAGACCTTTTCCCAACAGTGGGACACAATAGGTTATATTTTTTTTAAATCCAAAATAAATTATTTACCTTTAGTGATATTACTCAAAACTGATAATAATACAGATAAGCTCACTCCTCGCTTGTAGTTGTGTATATTTTCAAAGTGTAGACCAAACTTTAAATCAGATTATTTCTTTGCGGCACACAACTCTTGTTTGTGTTTACTCGGACACCAAAGCTAGATTTTATCCGAGTTGCTCGCCACTTGCGCGCTGCATGCTCTGATAAAAACCTCTTTCACATTCAACTTCATTGAAAGGAAGTGTTGTTAGACTACTGTGTACATAAGTACGGGTGATTCAAAGTTTAGCGGTCGTATTCACAAATAAAAAAATGCCGTAGATAATAGTGATGTAAAATTTAAAAAAAAAAAACGCCTCCTTACCTTCTTACTTACAATTTGAGATAATAATTGGGGATAAATTATATTCCAAAAATTTGAGTAAGGTAGCAATTCGCAATTCGCAGGTCGCAATTTACCAATGGTGATATTCATAATTACAATAGTAAAAATACATTGGTACATTGTACAAAATGATTTCATCATATTTTTTTATCATCTATCTTGGAGTAAGTAGCTTTTTTATACATAAGTAAGGTGGTAAACAAACTTACAGCCCGCCTGACATTAAGCTGTTACCGTAGCCTATAGATGCTCGTATCACTAAAGGCTTTTCTCGCACGTTGCCGACCTGAAGGGGAGTCGAAAAGACGGGGGAGGTTGGGCTTCAAACTCTCTCACTCATCGCACAAAACGCAAATAAAATAGCTGCTTTACGCCGATCTTCTGTGAGAGAGCGGTACTACCCCGGTCAGGCCAGCTCGTAAATGAGCTGCAGTCAATTGGCTAATATTTGATTCTGCCACTACCAAATCTAAGCTAGCATAGTACTAACCTAACCTACTTACGGACGTGGATCTATTGTGGGATTTGTTCGGCCGCAGACCGCAGCGATAAAAGCCTCTTTCCGAACCCCGGTGCGATGAGCGACTGTTTCTAGAGAAGATTGCGCGCTTTTGAATTTGGAATAGTCGGTATACTATTTGCTATTGGTTATTTAGTGGTCGATTTTTAAATGATTTTGGTACTTTAGTACCTCAACATGCCGCAAGCACACACAATAATCAAGCGTGCGTCAAGATTGCGCGCTTTTGAATTTGGAATACTCGGAATAGGTACTATTGGTTTATTAGTGGTCGATTTTTAAATGATTTTGGTACTTTAGTACCTCAACATGCCGCAAGCACACACAATAATCAAGCGTGCGTCAAGATTGCGCGCTTTTGAATTTGGAATACTCGGAATAGGTACTATTGGTTTATTAGTGGTCGATTTTTAAATGATGTCGTTACTTTAGTAGTACCTTAAGCACAAAATTAACCGTTCTATCCCACTTACATATTAAATTATTTCGGAAATAAAAATAACAGGCGGCAGCATTAATTTTCGTCACGATTACGTGAGAAGATTATTCTCGAAGGACAGACCTCTAACTTAGAACCAAGTAGGTACCTACTGTATATGCAAAATAAAATGAATACACACACGTAATTATTTTGTCATATTCACAATTTAATTTTTATTTAATAAAAAATAAATTGTGAATATGACAAAATCGGTGCATTTGAAAGCGTGTTATCCAAAGACATTATCAAGAAAGAGGACGACACGTGACTGCCCAATGCAAGTTGTCCTCAACAGAGTCCATGGACACAGTACACCTCAGTCACTCCCGGCATAATGTCGGTAATGCCAATACGGCTCATCTTCTGGTAAATAATACCTTCTTATTTTATTCATCGAATTGCGAGTGCGATAACAGATGGGTGAATGTCTCTGCATGTAGAGGTGCGCTGAAAACAAGTTTGTGATTGCGATGTTAGATGGTACCATAATCTATAATGCTATCTCAAGAATCCTGTTGTTATTACTAGAAGTGCGGTCTCCACGGCATCGCTCGCGCAACTAGGTACGTGCTTTATTAAAATGAAACCCCGCTTGAAATTATATATCCGACGACTTGAAAACACAGTTTGTAGTTTCATTTATTTAAGAATTTGTTGTTTTACTTTAGTAGCAATTTTGAAGAGAATTAATTGGTTGTCCATGTAAACAATTAAACTAGAATGGACATATAACTACGGGCTGGCTTGACGGGCCTTTATCAGCATATAGCTGATGTTATAAGAAACAAATTAGGGCCACCGCAAACACGCTACTTTTAGCATCAGCAAACGAGAAGCTAAATGCAGCGACCAGTCGCAAAATCGCGCAATTTTGATACTGCGATCGAACGCAGAGAGTAGCCAAAACGCGATGCAGTCGCAAAATCACCGATCGCCGATGCAAAAAGTAGCATGTCTGCGGGGTCCCTTAGGCTACTTTTAATATAGAAAAATCATTAGGGTTCCGCGTAAAATAAACACTTTAAATTCCACGCGGGTTTTAACGCGGGTAATCTTTTTCAAAAATTTACGCGTACGATGTTGCGGACACAGCTAGTTAAAAATAAAACTAAAATGTGCTTAGCTGCGGTGCTAATGCGGTATGCGGTAATGTTTGCCGCGTGTACTGCATGATGAATGCGCGGTACGCGCCTCCGCCGCGCCGCGCGACACGGATCCGCATTTAGTGCGGCCCATCTGGACGCATCCTGAATACCAGAAAAAATACTAATCCTATCCCATCCTACTTCCTACTAATATTATAAATGCGAAAGTAAGTGTGTGCGTGTGTGTGTGAATGTATGTTACCACGTATCTCCATAACTACTAAACCAATTTTAATTAAATTTGAAACATAGATAGTGTAGGCACTGGAGTAAGACATAAGCTAATCTTGCACATCAATTTCCACGCGGGCGAAGCCGCGGGGCACAGCTAGTAAAAATTTAAACTAAAAGGAGCTGCGGTAATGTATGTCGCGTGTACTGCATGATGAATGCGCGGTACGCGGCGCCGCGCGACAGGGATCCGCTTTTAGTGCTGTCCACCTGAACGAATCCTGAATACCAGAAAAATACTAATATTTTATATTCATACCACGCATCTACTCGGTGGGCAGAGTACAAAACGTGTGACTAATGCTTTTGACGTTCACTGAACCGAAATAAGCGATGACCTTTTAGAGTACGTACTGTATCAAAATAAAAATAAAACGGAACAGCGGGGTTAAAACTCACAAAATAAAATTTATCAGTAACATTACACAATTAACTTACGTTTTGTCTTTCCATAATTAAATTCACGGAATACCAGATTCAACTATTTCATACCAACTGAGTATTCTACATATTTATTACAATTATTTCTAAAAATATTCTAGCTGACTCTAATATTACTTATTAGGTATTATATTCAGAGCTAGCAGTCACTAGGGGGTTGAAAACCGTCGGGCCGTAAATATTGATTTAGGGGAAGGTGTAAGCTCTAACGCTTCCTTTATCCCAAAAAATAGGGTAGATGTTACTCAACTGCTCTTTATAAAGATTTTCTATATCACTTTCTAAATCCATGCTAACTTTTCAAATCTTCAAGGGTTTATTTACACCTAACCAAAGAGCCGATTATGAGCGAGATACTAGATTTCCGGCGGAAAATGTGTGAATTTATTTTGCAGAATTATGTGGCGTATTTAGCCATGATATAGCTTGAATTTCATCTCAACAGTCTACTATTGGTCCGTCTATCCAAAAATACGTAGGTACTCAAAAATGAACTCAAAATCGCATGTATTTTTCAATTGGCAGTTGAAATTGAGAACAAAACGCTTCTTTGCCGATAAATCTTTCAAAGCGTCCAACTCTCCCTAGACAGGCATTGTTGGGTAGTTGTTCGCACTGTTCATTTGAGCGCAACACGTGTCAACGACATTGCAAGTCGCTGGTTCATTGTTGTTACTTTGAAAATACCAGTATTTGAAATAGCAAGTATCATCTAGCATTGTTTAAAATCGAGTTATGGACATGCAGTTTTTGTGCTTCTGCCAAAGGATGCTTGGACGTTCTATACAGCAGAGTTGGGCAAAATTTAATTGCAATTAATTAATTGCAAATTGCATGTGGTGTCACACTTAACAATTAATATTGATTTGTTTGTCAATCGCGAACAAATCACAATTAATTGTTTATTGTGATACCACATGCAATTTGCAATTAATTAATTGCAATTAAATTTTGCCCAACTCTTCTATACAGCTATGCGCCCCACAAAATAATCTTAAGACTCTTATCTATACTAATATATATATATATATATATATATATATATATATATATATATATATATATATATATATATATATATATATAATATATATATATTATATATAAAGAGGGAAATGCTGACTGACTGACTGACTGACTGACTGACTGACTGACTCATCAACGCCGAGCCGAAACTACTGAAGTTAGAGACATGAAATTTAGACAGTAGATATATTTTGTGACGTAGGCAAGCAATAAGAAGCGATTTTTGAAAATTCAACCCCTAAGGGGGTTAAATAGGGGATGAAAGTTTGTATGCAAGTTCGTCATTTTTCAAGTTAGAATTATAAAAATTGGTGTGGAGGTGAAGTTTTAAAAATAAAAAATATGGTTTTCAGTTTTTTGAAAAATTCAACCCCTAAGGTGGTAAAATAGGGGATGAAAGTTAGTTGGGAAGTGAGTATAGATGTTCGTCATTTTTGATGATAGAATTATGAAAATTGGTGTATAGGTTCCTTTTTATAAATAAAAAACTTGAATTACTGCGTTTTTGAAAATTCAACCCCTGAGGGGGTAAAATAGGGGACGAAAGTTTGTATGGAAGTTCGTCATTTCTGAGGTTAGAATAATGAAAATTTGTGTTTAGGTTTCTTTTTACGTATTATAAATAAAAAAAATCTGCATTTTTGAACTTTCAACCCCTAAGGGGATTAAATAGGGGATGAAAGTTTGTATGCAAGTTTGTCATTTTTCAAGTTAGAATTATGAAAATTGGGGTTTAAGTGTCTTTTTAAAAATAAAAAATGATGGGTCTCGGCGTTTTTGAAAATTCAACCCCTAAGGGGATTAAATAGGGGATGAAAGTTTGTATACAAATTCGTCATTTTTCAAGTTAGTACTATGAAAATTAGTGTTTAGGTGTCTTTTTATAAATAAAAAAATTTGGGTTTTATGCGTGTTTGAAAATTCAACCCCTAAGGGGGTAAAATAGGGGACGAAAGTTTGTATGGAAGTTCGTCATTTCTGAGGTTAGAATAATGAAAATTTGTGTTTAGGTATCTTTTTAAAAAAAATGTTTCGGCGTTTTTTTTAAATTCAACCCCTATGAGGATTAAATAGGGGATGAAAGTTTGTATGTATGCAAGTTCGTCATTTTTCAAGTTAAAATTATGAAAATTGGTGTTTAGGTGACTTTTTAAAAATAAAAAAATATGAGTTTCGGCGTTTTTTAATATTCAACTCCTAAGGTGGTAAAATAGGGGATGAAAGTTCATATGGAAATTCGTCATTTCCGAGGTAATAAATAACACGAATGAATAATTGAGTTTAGGTTTCTTTTTACGTATCAAAAAATATGGATTTCAACTTTTTTTATGTAGCCAATTGACTGCAGCTCATATTATATGGGCTGGCTCGACCGGGGTAGTACCACCCTCTCACAGAAGATCGGCGTAAAGCAGCTATTACAGCTGCGTTTCGTACGATGAGTGAGGGAGCCAAAAGCTCCATCCCACTCCCCTTCAGGTCGGCAATTTGCGAGCAATGCCTTTGGTATTGTGAGCATCTATAGGCTACGGTCACTGCTTAACATCAAGCGGGCCGTAAGCTTTTTTGCCAACGCAGTCCTATAAAAAAATGTAGGTTGCTCCTTTAAGGAAAATATTTATATAGTAAGCATCTATAGGCTACGGTAACTGCTTAACATCAGGTGGGCCGTACGCTTTTTTGGTACCGCAGTCCTATAAAAATAATATAGATTGATGCTTTAAGGAAAAAATATATATAGTAAGCATCAATAGGCTACGGTAACTGCTTAACATCAGGCGGGCCGTACGCTTTTTTGCCACCGCATTCCTATAATAAAAAATATAGGTTGATACTTTAAAGAGAATATTTATATAGTAAGCATCTATAGGCTACGGTAACTGCTTAACATCAGGCGGGCCGTACGCTTTTTTGCCACCGCAACCCTATAATAAAAAAATATAGGTCGATACTTTAAGGAGAATATTTATATAGTAAGCATCTATAGGCTACGGTAACCGCTTAACGTCAGGCGGGCCGTACGCATTTTTGCAACCGCAGTCCTATAATAAAAAATCTGGTTAATACTTTAAGGAAAATATTTATATACTAAGCATCTATAGGCTACGGTAACCGCTTAACGTCAGGCGGGCCGTACGTATTTTTGCAACCGCAGTCCTATAATAAAAAAAATCTGGTTATACTTTAAGGAAAATATTTATATAGTAAGCATCTATAGGCTACGGTAACTGCTTAACATCAGGCGGGCCGTACGCTTTTTGCCACCGTAGTCCTATAATAAAAAAATATCCGGGATCCGGCAAACGGAAGCTGGGATCTGAAAAAACGGGATCCGGGATTAAGAAAATGAGATCCGGGATACGGGATCCGGGATAGGAAATCTGGGGTATGAAATCCGGGATATGGGATACGGGACCCGTGATATCCGGGATACGGGAACCGGGATCCGGCAAACGGAATCTGGGATCCGGGAAACGAGATCTGGGATACGGAACCCGGGAAACAAGATCCAGGATAAGAAATTCAGGATATTTGATATGAGATTCGTGATATCAGGGATACGGAATCCGGGTAACGAGTTCCGGGATACGGGATCCAGGAAACGAGATCCGGGATATGGGATACGAGATACGGGATCCGTGATATCCGGGATACGGGATCCGGGATTTAGCTAAAGGAATCTGGGAACGGGATCCGGGATATTCGGTATACGGGATTCGGGATCCGGAAAACGGGATCCAGGATCCGGAAAACGGGATCCAGGATCCGGGCAACGGAACCTGAGTAACGAGATCCGGGATACAAAATCCGGGTCCGGGAAACGGGATCCGGGGTCCGATTTTTTTTAATTTCAATTCTGCGCGGACGAAGTCGCGGGCAAAAGCTATTATAAAATATAAAGGTTACCTTTTCTAATATTTGAACTATGAAATATGTTCCAAGATATAGCATGTTTGTCTTAACCATTGATATATTATTTTAGTAGATATGGTACCCCTTAACATTTCAATCACCAGACCTGTACTCAGCGCACCACTATGTGCAGCCAAATTCAAACAACTGTCATCGCACTCGCAATCCTACAGTCAACAAGGCATTATCAATGCATATTATTCACCAGAAGATGAGCATTGGCATCACCGACATGTTTTCAACATTAATTTCCGCGAACGACTGAGTCATACTATGTCCATGGACTCCGTTTAGTAGGGCATACTATTTTGGACAGTCACATGTCTCTCTTTCTTGTTAATGTCTTTGATGTAAACATTGAAACCTGAACTCTAATTACCGCAAAAGGACTATACAATAATGACAGGAAAAACGCAGATTAACATCTCCACAAGGGTTCTGCGAAAGGACTGCGCAGGAAATGAGGGTAGTCTGCAGGGCGACGCCATTTCCCGGCCGGTCCGGACGTAGACTCGAAACACAGCCCTATGCTACGTACAGACTAGAATAAACGCTAATGATCGGCTCAAATTTCATTTGGTCTGTTCACATACTCGTTAAATAGTCAAATTGATATCCGTGGGGCTTTATAACAGCCCCCCTAGACAAGTGGCTTCGTCTAGAAGCGTTTCTACAAAACGCTACGTTTTGTGTAAACGCTTGTAGACGTTTCATGTATGGAAATGACATAAGTCACGTGATCTACTTATCGACTTCTAATGTCATTTGCATACATTTTAGCGTAGCGTTTTGTAGAAACGCTTGTAGACGAAGCCACTTGTCTAGAGCAGGGACTCGAGTCTCTTAATAATTGTCCGTTTCTAATATTATATTCGTGAACTTTTTGTTACAAATCGCAAATTCTTGGCGATCGTCATGTCGGTCATATGTTAGCAGTACAACAACAGTCTAGCCGACAACATGGTTGTCGTCGGGGTCTTCTATATAGCGTTGTGCCTCGTGAATCTTGCTATCGTGATTCAGGATCGTATTTTTGTATTGGAGCGTGCACTCAACGCCATCTGCTGGTAGCGATGTGCGGTCGCTTCACATAAATAATGACAAGAAAAATAAAGTCTGAGTATGTTGTGTTATTTTCTTGGTCTGTACTTACTATCGTCTGTCATCTGCGATACGCGTTCACGTATCGCCCATTGTGTTGCGCGCTATGTGCGCGATGTCGTCGTGTGTTTGTCGCCGGTTCACGCGATGTAAACAGTTGGTTCCGGGGCCGACACTCGCGATCTCTGATCCGTGTAGTGAGACCCATTGAGCGGACGCGTCCGACCATGTCATTGTGGAGATATTTCAAAGCGCTTGTAGAATGTTTCATTTATTGAAAGATGAAGTATATGCGGCATAGTATTTCCAACGACTTCTAACTATATAGTACTAGTAGTAGTATGTAGTAGGTATACGTACTACTTATAAAGAGTTTGGCATCTTAAGACCACAATGAAAAATTTATGAACGAATTAGAAACAGAGCCAAGCTGTAGCCAGTTGACTACAGCTCATAGAATAGGCTGGCTCGACCGGGGTAGTACTATCCTCTCACAGAAGATTCCGAAAGCATCTGTAGTTATACCGTTAGTACCGTTTGTATGACGCTGACAGCAAATTTCGTGAGTTTATAGTATTAGCTATTAGGTAGAAATACATATAATCCCGGTTTTAAAATTCAGATTGCTACAAACTTGCAGTACAGAGTTTAGTCCGGATATACTTTACATACCTTCCTAGGATTTACTATACAAGATGTATAAACTATCCGCGATTAAGCGCTTAGCTGAACGCTTAATTCACGGCATTGACGCCGCTAATACCCGTCCTTTGTCTCACTAAATCTATCGGCTTTAGTGGAACAAAGAGCCGGCGGATGCTTTGATGAAGAACGCTGTTCGAAAGAAGCAATACGATGCATAAATCACAAAGACCCAAATTATGTCTAAAATCCTCTATTGATTATATTTTTACGAAGCGAGCGGAAACCAAAAAAAAATCAGGGGAAATTAATAAAAGCATTACTTAGTAGAAATTAAATTAAAATTGTTGGAATGGATATGAGCATGAAAGAAAATCGCAATATACGCCAACGCCAAGTAATGGCAAAAGCTAAAAAAGATGTTGATTCCATTTTCACGTAGTCTATACCTACATTAAATTAAGCCAAAAAGTGTTAGAGGTAAGAAATACATTTATGTGCAGACAGTTTATTTAAATTTGGTTTAAGAAATTTATCGCCACAGTAATAAAGGGGTGAGTGAATACTTAACACAGAGCGCGTTAAAAGGATTGTTTTTCTTTTTAAAATGGATCAAAGGACTCTTTAAAGGCATTAAACATGTTACTGAGAACTTGGCAACGTACTGTGTCGCACGAATGCGAAATAGAGGAGCTTCTAACACATGGAACTGGATTTTACTTCAACTTTGTAAAGTACTTCAGTTTAACTGAGTTGTAGAATATACAGGTGTCCCACAACTTTGCCACATGGAGGGAAAGTATCTTAAATACTGTAGATAGAACATTTTACTGAATGAAGACTTAATTTTTATTTTTAAAACAAAACTAACTGCATTCAAAGATTTTCGAAAACTCGCTTGCCACACTTGGGAATCGAACCTGCTAAAATCTTAAAAAATAACAGCCTGTACTTGTATGGCATCAATCGATAGGATCAGTCATAAGGATCAAATCTCTCTCATAAACATGGTCAATTGAATGAGAGGAAAATCATGATATCTTCACTTATAAGAATTAAAATTAGTTAAAATTGCAATAAGTAAAGATTTTATGGGTTTCCTTTCACTTAATTTACCATGTCTGTTCAAGAGATTTTACCTTATGATTGACCCTATCAATTGATGCCATAAAAGTACAGAATGTTATTATTTGGATTTTAGCCGGTTCGATTCCCGAGTGTGGCAAGCGAGTTTTCGAAATGAAAGGAAAACCATACCATCTTTACTTATTTTGATTGAATGAAAAAAATAGGGTAAACTTAATAATTTTTTGTTCGAAATTAGCTTTATTTTGTTGGATACACTTTATCTTTGCATTCTTAAATTTATCAGTTTAGATTTTATGGTTTTCCTTTCATTTAATTTAACATGTTTGTAAGAGAGATTTGGTGCTTGTGATTGATCCTATCGATTGATGCCATAAAATAACAGGATGTTATTTTTTCGAATTTTAGCCGGTTCGATTCCCGAGTGTGGCAAGCGACTTTCTGAAAATCTTTGAATGCAGATCGTATTATTTTTAAAATAAAAATGAAGTCTTCATTCAGTAGAATGTTCTGTCTACAGTATTTAAGGTACTTTCCCTCCATGTGGCAAAGTTGTGGGACACCCTGTATATACGCTGAAGCTATACCGTCTAGTTTAGGTTTAGGTTTAGGTCTAGTTTAGGAAAACACGGCATCTTTAGTCAACATCTTAAGACGATACAAGAAAAAAATGAATTTTAGTTTCGGGGTGTGGCTAACGTCGCGTGAGCTGCCGAAGGATATACCCCTCTCGCTTAGCTAGGACAGAACAGCTATGGAGTAGACTATAGTATAGTTATTTTTTGAAGGAACAATATTGTTTAATTCGTACAATTAAAATAATATGTCCCAGTGCACCTTTTAAAATAGATGAAATGGATGAAAATATTCAAATATATTTTTTTCGTTTTATATGGGATTTTTATGTCGAGTGTATATGAAAAATATAATTTACTTTCTATGTTGTTTTTATTGCTGAAGACAAAGTAAGTCAAAAGAAGACAAACGATACCTACAATATGCTGATAGATACGTATAACAATATTTCGATCGTATAATAGCCTATAACCAGCGGACGATCCAGACGCGTCCAACGATATCTCATTAGTCAAATTATTATGATATAAAAATAGTTTGGACGTTATACGGGAGCAGATGAACATACATACATATCGGTCAAAATCATAACCCTCCGCCCACCGTAGTCGGGTAAAAATGTACATACTCTGTGTCAGTGACTGACTGCCGGATATGAGTATCTTTTTCATGTTTCGTAGGCAAAGGAATACTTTGGTACTTAACTTCGATGCCGATCATGAAGTCATCAGCGGTGTCATAATATTTTTTTTTACCATATTTAATTTATTTTTTAATTTAATTTTCAGTTTTTATTAATTTTATTGATTTAACCATTCATTTATTTTTTGTTTATCTTTTTATCTTTATTTTTTTATCTATCAAAATCACCCTTAGACTGGTTACCGCCACAGGTGACAAGAGGGCTGGCTCTTTCCTTGCTCAAAAAATTCGCTTGACAACAGGAACAGCTTGAATACAGGGAGGACATGCAGCCAGTATCCCACGCGGACGGTATTTGTTTAATTAGGGGTAGGTTTTTATTTTATTGTATTTTATTTTAATTTATGTTATATTATATTGTATTTTAATGATAAAACATGAAAAATATATTTATTTTTTTTTAAATTTAATTTTACTTTTATTTATTGTTTTATATTTATTGTGAAATTATAATAATTTTAATAATCAATATTGGACTATGTCTGAAACAAATACATTGAATTGAATAATTTAAATACAAAAATTATCACATTAACTCGTTAAATCACGGTTTACACCCGCTAGAACGAAAAAGATCCTAACATGGTAGGTAGGACCTGAGGGTTGGCCAGTTAATTACTTAAAATACACTATATTTATTTCAAGAAAACATTCATAAGATCTGAAGGCGTCGGACTCGCACATAAAGGGTTCCGTACCACCGTAGAATAAACACATCAAAAATATCAAGTTTGAGACTTGATATTTATTTTTAAATGTTATTATATTTTTAGTATTTGTTCTGCACCGGCAACAGAAATACATACACATTCAGTGAAAATTTCAACTCTCTACCTGTTACGGTTCGTGAGATACAGCCCGCGCTGACAGACGGACAGACAGACAGACGGACAGCGTAGGCCTAGTAATAGGGTCCCGTTAGCACCCTTTGGAACCCTAAAAAGTAGCCTATGTTCTCCGCCAAGACCCAGTCTATCTCCATACCAAAATTCATCAACATTGGTTCAGCGGTTTAGCCGTGAAAAGGTAACAGACAGAGTTACTTTCGTTTATAATATAATAGATTGAATAGGACGGACAAACATTTTCCTATCCATATCTGTAATGTTATTTTTTACGATAATTTATTGATGTATGATATATTTATTACTTGCCCATCCATACCTACAACAAACGCAATAAAGCGACTCCATTGTTTTGACAAGCAATGTATTCCCACTGTCGGCCCAAGACCATGCTGCAAGTATATAACAGTAAGCGAAATAGGGAGTTTTTACAGAAATGACACGAATAACTATGAAATGACAAGAGATGACACAAAATGACAAGAGATGACACAAAATGACAAGAGATGAAAAGAAATTACACAAGACAAGGAAAAGCAAACGAAAATCACGCTGCAGTGCAGGTCGTAGGTTCGATTCCTGCCCAGGATATGCATTTGTGTGCATGAACATGTCCGCATGTCCCGAGTCTAGGTGTAATTAAGTGTATATTTAGTTTGTATTTACAAACAAAAAGTAGTATATGTAGTAATATCAGTTATCTGGTTTCCATAGTACAAGCTCTGCTTAGTTTGGGATCAGGTAGTCATGTGTAAAAGAATTTCCAAGGATATTTATTTATTTATCATAGGCGTCGGCGGACTGTAAGTACTGTACTGTACCTGTAATGTGGCACGACCGTAATATTTTTTCGTAATATTTTTTAAAAAATCCTTCACAGGTCCGACGTCGAACAAGTCCGAGCGGACACTGACAATACAAAGTTAGAGAGAGACATGGTTAGTTCAAGTACTTAAAATGTGAGATGGCGATATTGTGCGCGCGCTCGGAAATAAACAACGTAAGCGCCAAACCACATTTACTTGAATTAAAAAAAAACTACTTCATGAATTAAAATATGGTTGAAGGGTAGTTTAGATATCATTATTTGCTATGTTTTAGAAATAATTTCGTGATCTAAATCGTAAAAACATCGTGGTAGCAAGGAAAATTGTAAATAATTAGAGCTCATTTCATAAATTTTTTTTATCGAGAAAATTTCATCAAATCGTGATTTGGATTTAAAGATACTCAAGATAATATAGTCAAAAATCATACATCTAAATATAAGATTCCTAGTTCACATACTTACTTAAAGAAAAAGTAGAATAGAAAATCAACCAAATTTCGAACCCTCGTCTTAATGAATTGATGAATATGTAACGTTTGAAAACTCAGGACTACCTTTTAATACACGTTCACAATTTTCTATGTAATCCTGTGGTAAGAGTAAGCACAATGTCTAAATCAAAGCGGCGAATTGCAGCGGGTAATGTTCGCTCGTAAATGGTGCGGACTCGTGCGTTCAATTCGGTCGTGTCAGCGGTTCTCGACCACAACAGTGTTGCTACGCTGCTCTATGCATATGATCAACTATCATTCACCCACTGGTATCACTACTGGTTTCATTAAAGTTCGTGCAACCGTTTTCTCGTAATGTTTCGTATTTATAATAAGTAAGGTGAGTTCTTAGCAGTATCATGAGCTCCTTGTCAAACCGCTATAATTTTTAAGATAGTAAAAATCGCATTCGCAACAGCACACCGGCGCATTTGTCATTGGTCTGTGACCAGTTGTCATTGGTCAGACCAGTGACAACTCCGTAAAAAGCTGTCACCGTGCCGTTGCCCGTCGTGCCGGCAAACGGCAATGGAAAAACGGCCAATCTGGTTAGAGCCTGGCCGCATTGCGAATAAACAACCAAGCTGTTTTATTCGCGTGGTTTATTTACCGCGTATGGAATTTCACCTAACGCGCACTGCGAATAAATTTCCGCAATAATACCAACTCACCAACTCTCAAAAATATTTGTCCCTAAAACTCAAGTCAAAAGCCCCTAAAATATCTACAATACCTGAAAAATAATATTAAAAAAATATAAATAATAATTAGTTAATAGTAATCTGTAATATTATATTGTTTATGAATCGTTCAAAAAAAATATTTTTTTAGCGTTACCACCGTCCCACTTATTTACCCCCTAAATTTGGGAGGGTAACGCACGCGCAATGCGGTCACCGCCATACAACTTCTTACTGCACAAAATATTCGGCGGTTTTAAAACCGCACCGCACCGCGTCGAATTTGTATCGAACCACAGATTTTTCTACAGCGCGGTTTTAAAACCGCAAGTGCTATCCGCACTTGCGGTTTCATATGATTCCATGGGACACAGAATTGCGCGGTTTTAACAGCGCATTTTTTAACCGCAATGCGGGCTAGTCCTTAACGACTACCAACTAGTTTTATCTCGCATTGGAAGTAACCACGCTATCAGGCACGGGCTAACTACATATCGTAAAACTTGTTCCATTATAGACGGTATACATACAAAGATGTATCTTTATACATATAAAGAAAGAAACTATATTTTTCATCAATATTTAACAATTGTTAAATAGGCGACAATAACATTATAATACCCCGTTGTTGGCATAAAGCCATTGATTACATTTAGGACCACGTCGTAGCAATCCGCTACGGCGTAGCGTCGTCGTAACAAACTCGTAGCGAGTTATTTTCGTAAAAAGCTGTCCATATAGGTACTTTGCTGTACCTACTTTAGTACCTATGAGCTATGTACTATTTATATTATAAGTATTTATGTTATAAACAGCGATGTAGAGCTTACAACCTAAGTCGTAAGTGCTTACATGAGTTTAGAGATTATAAGGGTGTCAGAACTTTCATATCCTATTAAATAGAACTTGAGACATTTATACGCCTAAATTACTTATAGAATACTGAGAATATTTACTAACTGCTATACCTTACTTAATACTACTCAGACATAAATAAAGTACTTTAAATTTACTTAAATGAACAGACGTTAGTCTCTCCAGAATTTCCATCTTTGTCTGTATTCCAGTTTTAATAAGTGTAAAGTACCTAATTTGCGTACTCCGTGGAAAATTCTCACTTTTTCTGAAATAAAATTTATCTACAGTGTACAATCGCAATACTTTCCGCCGACAGAACGGTAAATCCTCATAATCCGCGAGGGCGCCAACATTTCACTGCAAACACACAAAGCCAACTTTTGTGTACTTTATGCCTAAATATTTCTACTGAAATCTCCGTCGCCGGTACACGACGGGGATTTATTATTTCAGCTCTTTAATACTGAAGATCACTGTTAAGAAGGTTAAGATATTCTTTATCAGGGGCCGCAAGCCCTTTCAAAGGTACCTACAATGACCTACATACACAAATGTAATACTGAACAAATTACGTACTGTCGTAGGCCTTTTTATACACTCCCACAGACTTATTTGGCCCACTGAAAGTGTTGCTAGTATACATGACGTATAAGACTACCGAAATAAGAGGGCCTACTCTGTTTCAAACGAAATCGATATTTCGGACGAAATTCGCATATTTCCTACTACGATTCTCATTGATTCCGACATTTCTTACGAAATTAAATTGTTTGATGTTTAGATTCGACGACGACGAAGACATCAAACACTTTTCGTTAGTAAGAAATGTCGGAATCAATGAGAAACGTAGTAGGAAATACGCGAATTTCGACCGAAATTTCGTTTTCGTTTGAAACAGAGTAGGCAGACAGGCATTTTCTATATTGAATATTTTAGTTCCTCTTTTCCCCACCAGGCTAGATAAGTTTGTGGTACTATACCTATTGTTTTTTCCGATAGATATATTTTACATAGTGCTAGTATAGGTATTTATTTATATTTACCGAACCGATTTATGTTACATAAATGGCAAACAAGCGTACGGCCCGCTTCATGTTAAGCAGTTACCGTAGCATATAGATGTTTGCAACACCAATGGCATCGCTCGCACGTTGCCGACCTGAAGGGGAGTGGGACAGAGGAAGGGGAGGGGGTTAGGTCAGCTTCTATAAATCACAAACTTATGTAGTAGGTAGTAGGTATGTAATAATTCAATATTATTCGATATTACAGCCTCATCACGTCATCACTCCGTTATTTACAAGCTCATTAGCTATTATCGTTAAGTGAGATCGTCGAATGTGTTCGATGTAACGCAGAATTACTTTCCAAGCGAACTTTTACACCGGTTTATTGTTTATGTGCGCGCCCGCAGCCCATTACAGCACTTTGCGTGTGAATTATTCCGCAAGTTGTTTGGTGCGGACCATTATGCGATTTATTTACTAGCTCCCGAATGTACCTGCAGAATAATAGGATGTTAAAAAACGTGTTCTGTATGTTCATGAGGCACTTCTTATATTGGTTGCGTTAGAGGAATTTGGATTTTAGCAAAACGTAGCGCTTTGAATAGGAATGACCTCACAAATCCAACTAAGTAAGTAATTTGTATGAAATATTTTTGTTGACATTTGTTCAGAGTTAAAAAAGAGAGTTTCCTTATCAGTTCAGAATGAATTAATCGCTACCTCAGATAGGTCTGCAATTGATTCGCAATGAGAGATGATGTCATGACCTCTATAAAGCAATGTAAAACTGTCTATAATTCAATAATTTATTCAGTCTAAAATATTTTGAGAGTAGTATTATATAGTATTTAATTAGGTTCATGTTATAAATAAATACTTTATGAGCTGAGACCACAATTTCACTTATATTTTGACCCAGCGTTCTAAGTATAATGCAGTTGATTTCTTCTAATTATAACTGAACGTGGATTCACTCTAGATATCTAGTACACCGCCCTGCATAAAAATATACGAATTCAGACTCTTAGGTTACTCAGAATTTCAACCTTCTCACTCTACGGTAAAGTATATTGTTGGATGGACATTTTTATCGAGTGTGATGAAAGAGCGACTGTTCCTATCTTTTTATGTGAATAATATTCAAGTTCTGAGCTGGCAGTGTTAGGTGTACCGTGTATGCATGATCAGCAAACCCATTATTCTCAGCACATGACGCGCATATTATGATAATACCTAATGAAGTTTTGTTCCCCTAGTTATGCAAATAAGGTTACAGGCTGAGATAAAATAAGTATTAGTTAGTTAAACGTAATATTATATTTACTGTATTATATTATCATACGTATCATTATCATATTTATCATTATTATATGATTACGGTGAAGGAAAACATCGTGAGGAAACCTGCATGTCTTTAGACATGTGAAATCCACCAACCCGCACTGGGCCAGCGTGGTGGATTATGGCCTGAATCCCCCTCGCATTGAGGGGAGGCCCGTGCCCAGCAGTGGGACGTTAAAAGGGCTAAATTATTATTATTATTATATTATCATAAATATTATTATATTATATTGACACTACAAAGTGTAGATTATTATCTTATTATAAAAAGTAATTTTGATGCTGGCCAAAGCTATCATTAAATCAGTATTTTTTACACTCAGAAAAAAAATTACGACAGCAAAATGGTTTTTGTAGTTCCTAGTAGTCCTTTTAGTATGTTTTACTAAAAGTTTTGTATTTACAGCAAATGTTTTATAAATGCGAGTCATTACATAAAACATTTGCTGTAAATACAAAACGTTAAGTAAAAAATATTACAAACACTACTAGGAGTTACAAAACCCATTTTGTTGTCGTAAATTTTTTCTCAGTGTAGTTGGAATTTATCATTAAAATCATAACATACTAAGTTAAAATCATTTTTTTTACTTTTCATTTCCAATGTAATTCAGACAAAATGAAGAACCTATTTCGTAGCCTACTATAACATAAAATTAATTTGCCTCTCGTTTAATTTCATATTCGAGCAAACATAACAATTAAACAAAATAACAGAGGTTTAACGCGTAATGGACACAAAAGCTGATAAGTGCAGTTATTACTGTTTTGAGCTGCTTAACATATTACGGGGATCCGGTCAAATATTCTAATTTAATCAATTCGTCTCGGTGCGCATGCCAAAAGCTGTACGTGTTTTTGATGAAGTTTTTAGGAGGGACAAAAACTGTTTTCTAAAGTATTATTTTTATCATAATGTATGGTTCTATGTTTTATTACTTCCATTATAGGCACATAAAAATATATATATAAATAAATGGGTGCGTCCTAACGAGGCGAGCGTCGCATCTGAGCAATCATTTTATGAATTTACGTCTGGGTCAAATGTCGAAACCAAGGAAGGCATACTACATTGTCATAGGTTCAAAACTTAAAGGCTGTTTGAGGAAATTGTATCAATAAAAGACACCTGCCAAGATCGATATTCGAATATGAAACCACATAAATATCATACGGAGCTAGATATGCAAGAATACGTACGCTTTTACGTAAAAGGTATAAAGGTTGTAGACCTCTGACATAGATCGACGTATGCCAAACATTGGCTATATAAAAGTTTATTGGACTTGGCCCATCACACTCTACCGCCAATGTGACCAATCTATTAATATCTTTAGTTATACTAACGCACGAAGATGACCAACAAAGACAATACAAAGTCCACCTCTTCACAACCCAGAATGGATTATGGACTTAAGTAAGAGAGTTGCCGCATAATCCCTTTTCCATTATCGACGTCGGTTACCGGCCCACAAAACCGATTCCTGATGGACGAGCGTCCACAAAACTGATTCCTGATGGACTCAATTGTGAATATGTATAGCCTTTGCAGCGTCGCCAAATAAGTTATTAACTTGCAAAGCAGCCGCGTCCGTGCTAGCGTAGATACTGTAATCAAGCCAAAGCTTTGGCGCCAATCGGAGCGGTTAATTAAATTGTCCATGATTGGTGGAATGAGAATTTTATTGGAACATGATTGATGTGTTATTTAAATTGGCACATTATAATAATTATGAATTTATTAAAAAATACACAAAAAAGTAACTTTGGGCGAGAATTCAAGTACCTACCTATTATATGAACATATCAAAGTAAAATATAATTACTGCCTGTATAAAAACGAAAGCATACAAATCTACTATTAAGGCTTTGTGCACAATAGTTTTAAAACGAAATCAATCATTTGTTCACAGCGAAATGGGTCACCGGATAAAAACGAGGGAACGATGTAGAGAACTGGAAAACTACTGTTTTTTCATGAATAAACCGTAGGTATATTGATTGAATGTTCCTATCTCCCTTAGATTAATAGGTATTAAGAGCTGAGTAGGTATTTACTGGTGAATGTTTTTCTTTAAGAGTTTTAAATGAAATATGGATGTGTCGTCGAAATATTATTCTGTATGGAGTTTTCACTTAGGTACAAAATAACTCTGTGGTTTCCCCTAGAAATGAATCAGACTCCAATTTTCCTAGAAACCTTAGTGGTACCAAATAATCTTTGCTAAGGCACTAATATTATTAACGCAAAAGTGAGCTTGTTTGTCAGTTTGTTTATCAGTAAGTTTGACTGTGCATCCTGCAAGTTCGGTCGAATAGATTTGAATTAAATTTGGCAGAGAGGTAAGATATGCTACGCTTCACATCATCCTCGGAAATAATGCGGGCGGGGTCGCAGGTTAATTCTAGGTAAAAAATACTGTACATATTTTACGAAATATGCATATAGGTATGTATATTAAAAACAGATTGTTACGGTAACTGGATTGTGAACAGTCGCTGATGAAAGCAAACATTCAAGCGCGCAGGCGACTTAATCCGATTTCCAATTATTATTATACAAACGACCCGAGCACCTGAGGTATGCACAAATCTAGCCTGTACACAGATTGTATGTACAGTCTAGGTACAGGCCACCTACCCTATGTTATTGGTATGCACAAGGAATGTCCAGCATATTCCATTTAGTAGAAGCTTGGTGGAAGCTAAGATCCAGCTATCATATTATTATCAAATAATTTTAATTAATTTATCCGGTTTTGAAGTTATTGTGCCCATTGACAGACAAAGGCGACACACACTGCATTGTGGATAACAACATAGATTATAAAACTAATAGCAATCGTATTTGCGAAAATAAGCGTATTTGATAACTGACAAAGATATCAATGTGCTACAAAAAACTGTTTTATTTTAATGAAAAGATTTTTACCGTTGAACAATCAGCGGGGCGATTGTCTAACTTGAGTTTCAATAATTTCTAAACTGACACATAAATTTAGTTGTCAAAATCGCCAATTTGATGCAATTTGACAACTAAAATCGCCGAATTTTATGTGTCAGTCAAAAAATGATTGTAACTCAAGTTAGACAATTGCCCTGCAGATCTATATGTTAACATACATAAGTAAATGTTTCAGTAAAAATCCAGAAATTACAAACCCAATGCCCGAGGAGCTGATCTCCATTTTACTTAGGTCTGTAAAAACTCCGGAAGGTAAGTACACTTGCATTGAAACTGTATTTCAGAGTCTAACTGGGAACATAGATAAATAACGATTACATCTGCATTTCATTTATGTGTCCTATGGACAGTGAAACGAGCGTGCGCAATGGGCGGGAAATCAGTTGGATGTGCAAGCGGCGAGCGCGCCCACTGGGCCGGAATCCGCCCTATTGTTCCATACACTTTACATGGCCAATCTATTATCTATGCCATAAAACATAAGTACAAAGGTACATGATAGATTTTTTGGAGAATAGAAAGCATCATGCCATAACCGTATAGTAGGTTAGTTAAGACTGGCTTGTTTATTTAGAAGAAGTGTATGTCAGTCCATACTGTCACTTTGTACCGTTATTAACAGTTTACTTTTAGAGGACTGTACCATGTTCCTATTTTATTTCTCAATATATAATTACAATCTATACTAATTCCTGGGGGCTTACCACAAGCTCTTATTGCGATTCCATTACAGGAACGTATTAACGTTTCAGCGACTTTTTGTGCAATGACGTACCTTATTGTCATGACAATAAGAAACGTCATTAAAACGTCGTTAAAACGTTCCTATAATTGAATCGCAATAAGAGCTTGTGGTAAGCCCCCTGGTTTTCTTTGTCCATAATCATGATTCACCTAAATAGTATAATTATAGTAGGCGCTCAGAGCAAGTTGTAATTGTTCAGAAGGGCTAGACAAGTGGCTGACGTCTACAAGCGTTCATTCAATTCGCTACGCTTCATCTATAGAAATGACATAAGTCACGTGATCTCAAGCGTGATCGTCATAGCGACTTGTTGTTGATTTACATAGCGACGTTTGACATTTCCATACATTGTGAAGTTTATTCTATTCTACTCGATTAGCGTTCATGCCACTTGGCTAGCCCTTCTGATAATTGATCGGGCGTTAAACAACGCTTGACAAGGTCAGTCAGAAATGGATAGTCAAACAGAAACTATTTAGTGGCAATTTGAACTGAGTATCTCCGTCCCTCGGAGAGCCAATAACACAATAAGGGAGGAGGAAGGAGGCCATATCCGTATTAACAATATTTTTTCCGCCACAAAAATAGATATCCTAACACCCATATTCTAAAACGTTTCCTCAAACTTCCCTCGACTCAACCTCAACAGAGGTTACCTTAAGGAATATCTTAAGGAATCCTCGAAATTCGTATTAGAATATGGGTGTTAGTTAGAATATGGGTGTTACTCTTCACGCAATATATTTCTTCTCGGTACACATTCAAAAATGACTTCCTAAACACAGATTAAACATTTTACGTGCGTCGATACTTTACGAGCCATTTAAAGTTTATAGCCATCTGAAGCCGTAAAGTTTACGCTGAAGATATCTCTCCAACACTGTAAGGAGACCGTCGATGAAGGTTTTACATCTCAATCTGCATACATTTATACCTGCGTACCTACTTGTATTTTTGTACTCTGAAAAGAAAACCTTCGACGATCAATTCAAGTCTTATCGATTGGCTTTAACGCAGCTTGACGAGTACATCGATCGACAACCACCAACAAAAGGCAGTCTACTGTTATTCCCCACAGCAATGGACACCTTACATTTTAAAACAACAGATCGACGAATGTTGTCGAATCATTATCAGGATAGCTCTCAAATCGTAAATATCGGCTCTCATAAAGTAACATCGCATAACGTGATAAGTACACTCGCGTACACAAAGCATACACGGTACACTCGGTAATACCATTACGCACATACGTACAGTCGAGAACATAACCGCTTCATTATTTTAATGAACGCGTACAAACGAGGCCTTCAGCATCGACCGCAGCACACGTCAACGCTGACATCGAACAATGTGACGCGCAATACGAGCACTTCAAAGAGCGAGTATACACGTGCTACTTGTAAGAAAAAATCGCACGAAACAGTTGACTGTTTGGCTAATCGGCGTCTGAACCTTTGATATTTCGAGAACCAAAATCTACAAATCAGTTTGTTATATTTCATCAAATACCTACTACTATTTTATTGCATGAACCATATACTGCAATTACACAATAGATGTGTCCATATGGCGCGCATGCCTCACCCGAGCACTCATATTATTGACATTACGTCTATGCGTTCCGACGTCAAAAGTGAGTGCTCGCGCGAGGCATGCGCCTGATGAAGACGCCGCCATTGAATAGACGTGTCTACAACATACACATGCCGCGCGAGGCTGCTCACCCACATGCTTCGCGAAGCACGACGTTTGCCTCAGTCGCATGCCGCGCGAGGCAAATGGCGAGGCAACTGACACTCTAGACAGAGAAAGGTATAGCCGAGCAATCAGTTTGACACGTTTGACATCGTTCTGTCTGATGACTATGCCAAACTAGGCGAGGCAAATGACAGCGCTCAGGTGAGGCAGGACGCGCATTTGCCTCGCGCGAGGCAAGTCAAACTTCGTGAGGCAATTTGCCTCGCGCGGCATGTGACACATCTGGACGTAGCTAATCAGTTGCGAATCGCTAAATCGCGCGGCAAATAATCGCACGTTTAGTTCCACACAAAGGGCGCGAACTATCGTACCACAGAGCGGCACAAAAGCGTCGACCGACTGTACCGCCACTATCCGGCAATTATCTAAATGCGAGCCTCCCGGGGCCGAGGTGTCAGCATGTCGGTGTTTTACGGTGAGTGTGTTGTAAGCCTTATAACCCAACACTAGCTAGATTAACCATTGTCCACCACGATAGTTATTCGCTACTCTTACTGGCGGACCTACGATCATTGCCTACCTATGGTTGCCGAAAATTGCCCACCTAAAGAGGTCATGAGTAATCGGAGTCTAATTGTAACTAGGTATTTCACGTAACCACTAGCTAGCCGTTTGTGCATAAAAATGGGATATTTTCTACTCTGTGTTGTGTTTACGATAGTAGGAATACTTCATGCCTAATGTTCTTTTTTTAAACAAACTGTGACCATAAAGCCAACAGTACTCAACGCACAACGTTAAAAAATTACACACATCGTTCTTTTTTTAACTTTATGCCCACGCCCACGCTATATTTTCGAGTCGGTAGTTCCCTAAAACAATGTTGAGTGTTTTAGCACAAAGTGTCATAACTACCCCGTGTCCCATCCCTCTGCTAGCTCGGGGTGGAATTATTCAGGCGCCCTTTTAAATTGTGCTTTTAGCCACCTTCTGTAATGCCGCGTCGTTTCAACAAATTGTAATGGCCGCTGCGAAAAGTATTAAAATTTATTACAATATCTTTGTGAATGCGAGGAAAAGGCTCGTTAATGAGATGCGAAATTTTAAGGTTAGGGGGCGTCCATAAATTACGTGAGGCATTTATGGGGGCGGGCGTCGAGCCAAATCTCACCAAATCTCACGTGGGGGCGAGGGGGGTTCTCGGCAAATCTCGCGTAATTTTTATTACCGCAAGAAACAGTTTAAAATTGCGAGAAAACTGAGTTAAATTAAGTAAAACATGTTTCTCCACTAGAATATGGCCTTTGAAAATCTCACGTGAGATTACAGGAGGAGAGGAGGTCGAGCAAAATCTCACCAATGGGGAGGAGGGCTCGAAAAATCTCAAAAATCACCTCACGTAATTTATGGACGCCCCCTTACTTGTACTTTCCTACTCTATTCATTTGACCTAAATTTAATTTCATGCATAAAATATATTATTATGTTTTACGAATTTTAGTTTGTCTAGATTTTATGTATACCTACGTTATTAGATGTGTAAAATGACAGAAAGTAGGTATATAAAACATTAATAAATATAAAAAAAACAAAATGCCGTTTAGTTGACTGTCGAATTGCGAGAGCGGTAATAAATATGTGAATTTCGCTACATATCGCGCAATTCTAATGATTGCAATGTTAGAGGTACCATACCTGCTAAAGTAATACATCAATGTTTGGCGCACTCTCCTGCTTACGTATTAACATACACCCACAGCTATAGGTACGCGGAGAGCAAAACCGAGTCTCGGATGGATCCCAGCGGATTATGCAGGAATTTAGCGGATTAAACCTTCATTACTGTTGTTCGGTAAGTTGGCCGGAATGCCGGTCGAGCTTCACCGAGATTTATACCGGCTTCAGGATGGATTCCGCGATCAAAACATTCGAATACCCGCATTATTTGCTGGCTACGACTGTTTTATGTAAATTTCTAGTCGTGTGGGATGTGTGACATAAAAGTAACAGCATTAAAAAATAATATTATAAATAAAATTTGACGACCGCTTGATTTATGTATTTGATGTTAAGTATTGTAATGTCTCTTAAGTTTATTTTTATTTGCAGGCCGTCGATGAACAAGGAGCGTTTTTTCTTAAGCAATAGAAATATTTGTTAGGGGGCTCCATAAATTACGTGAAGCATTTAGGGGGGAGAGGGGGTCGAGTAAAATCTCACCAAATCTCACGTGGGGGAGAGGGGTAGTCTCGGCAAATCGCACGTAATTTTTTTTACCCCAAGAAACAGCGCAAAATTGCAAAAAAAAAACTGGGTTAAATTAAGTAAAACGTGTTTCTTCTCTAGAATATAGCTTGTGAAATATCTCACGTGAGATTAGAGGGGGAGGGAGGGGGTTGAGAAAAATCTCACGACATCTCACCAGGAGGGAGGGGTGGTCGAAAAATCTCAAAATTCACCTCACGTAATTTATGGACGCCCCCTTATGCCCTGAATCCCCCTCGTATTGAGGGGAGGCCCGTGCCCAGGAGTGGGACGTTAAAAAGGGATAATATACCTAATATTATTATTTTTTAATAGAAATAGAAATAAAGTAAAGTACTTCATAGTAATTACAACAAAATATTCTATTTAAAAATCAAATCACGTACATTTTAAAAACACAATCCTAAATAAACAATTGTGATCCCTGTCCAATATATATTTCTGATTGGTTTCCAAATCTAATCAAAGTTTCGAAGGTATTCCAAATCATTATTTGGTGGGATCGAACGAACCGAGCGAGTATCTATCTGTTTGCTAATGGCGTGGTGAAGGAACATGCTGGAGAAATAGAACTATTCCCGCTTGGAAAACCAGACGGTACCTACGGTAATACCACCTATTTGAGGTGAATGAAAACTTCACGTATTTTATTGTACGGCCTGAACGGCAGTGTTTAGATTTCCAACATAAGATGAACTCTCTTTGCTATTGATTTCCGTAATTAAGAGAGCTCAGCTAATGTTGCAAATGTTATCATAGTCATAGGTTTGCAGGCGACTGTGCTTAGAACGTGCTTATCTAGTAAGTTAATTAAAAGGTAAAGCCAAGCTCGCCAATATTCGGACGCTGATTTTATAATTATAGTGTTAATTTAATTAAAAATAAATGAACGCGTAACTTTAAAAAACAGTAACTTAATTTAATAATAAAGATCTACCTACCTACCTCTATCTAGGATCTACTAATTTCCATACCACTTCTCGTTGGTCGTGGTATAGATGAGATTTTTCAATTTTTTATTTAGAGCATTGTACAAAAAAAAACACCTGCACAAAATAAATAATTAAGTTGCGAATGGTACATAAAAAGCTGAATACTGCACTGATTATGCAATAGCTTATTTAAAAAATCTTTGTATATTTTCAGTGAATATTTAGTAAGCTACGGCTGTTATTATTTATTACTAGCTGTTAGTTTGAAAAAGTGTGCTCCGTTGGCAACGGGTTATTCACGTCAGAACGGGGTGGAGAATTGAGCTAAAATCGCTATGGGCGGCGGCATGGATTACCTTTGAATAGAAGTGACAACATTATATTCACCCCATACCTACATTAGTATTTACCCGCAACGGAACGATGAGGGATGTCATATACATTTTACGCCACTGTCTGAGGTGTCATAGCTCCAAAATGTGTAATACAGAAGGCTCGCATGCCACGCGAGGCTGCTCGGTGACATGCCGCGCGCGGCACGCGCGGGCGCCTATACCCGAGGGTATAACATTTTCGTTCTGTCTCATGACTAGGCCAAACTTGGCAAGGCAAATAAGAGATGCGCGCCATCTTAAACTAAGCGAGGCGCTGCCCCGCGCGGCATGCGAGCTATCTGGACCCAGCAAATGTTTTTTCAATCAGTTATTAGCCGATGTCTGCAAGATTCTTTGCTGTACGTATTATGATAGTGAATTATTATCAATTTTATTTACTTTCTCTTCAATTATAATATTAAGGGCCTGTTTCAGTATCCGCAGATAATTTTTATCCATATTTTTTTCCGTATAATATCAGTCTAAATTCATATTTATTTAGTGAATAACAGTTCCACGATTCTGAAACAGTTATAAAAATCCTGTAATAAATAAGATAGATTAGGAGAGGATAAGCTATCAGCGCAAGATCAAAGTCAATCGTTTTAGATCGTCTAGTATAAACCCTCTAAATCGCTGATTAAGTTCATTAATAACTGCGCTCAACAAAAATCTTCATTGCACTATCCAGGGACTGCGTATCCGCGGGGTCGTCTATATGAATTTCAAATGAACCTCTTGAGCCAACTGCACCCACCGCCGCCGGAATCACACGCTCAGCTATTCATGCATTCCTGGTAAATTAACTATCGTCGCTTACGACTGTAGCACTGGATTAAATGCCGTAACTAATCGCTGAATATTATGCGTGCGACTGGAATAAACGACAGCAACGGCAATCGGAAGGTGCGTAAGATGTCATAGCTCTACGTCCACAACATCAGGGAGTGGACAGGCATCAAGACAGCTAAATAGATGTTTAGACTGACTCTAAACGAAGCATAATTCAAGGAGCTGGCTGCCAAGATAGTAGAATGGCAAGATATGACTCAATGGTATAGTTCAACACTCAATATTATTGGATGCGTACACATGGCCCGAGCCACCACACCCGAGCTATCAGTCATGATATTATCCACGCGTTCAGATATCCTAACTGACTGCTGGGACGCGCTGCTAGCCTCTTGTAGACGCAACCATTATTTTTAGATAATGTTATGACATGACAATCGCAATGAAAATGGCGTTCACGTTACGAAGTAGTATCACGAATATGAGCTTAGGTACTACGTACATTTTACAAACAAAGTAAGGATGAACTTTACAGCATGAGTAACCTCAAAATTACTCCCAGTGGTTCCACGCAAGAAGGCATTACCCATTTTCTAAATTTATCTCTTCTCTGTGACTTGCACTTGAAGTTAAATTATGAACCCACATTTACCGTGTGCGTGTTTAATAAACTGCGAGTAATTGAAATACAGTTATTAAAATAGGATGATAGGGTATCAAAAAAATTTGAACGTAGGTACCGTAGCTACATCAAGATTAAAAATATAAATCCGTGATACCTACGTGTTCGAAATCTGAAAAACCGATTTCCATCAAACAAAACGCAAAACCAACCAAAAAAATTTAACAAAACTGATAAACACATACGCTAAGTTGTTTTATGCTAAAAAATAAAATTTCACTTAGTGTCTGTTTCAGAATCATCAGATACCTATATAGTAGGCGACAGGTCAAGATTTAATTGTTTATCGGGTCCTGCTAATTTTGATTCGGATTTTATTTTGCAAAAAGCTCATCAGTTGCAGTTGCAGTTGCAGTGGGACGCAGCGACTGCGCCGATGCTAAAAACAACTAAATCGCCGATCGCTGATGCAAAAAGTAGCAATTCGGCGGAGTCCCTAAGTGAAATTGTTTTTTTTTTTTGTTCACAATATTAAAATGCATTTCATCCAAAACGGTCATTTGTCGTAGTCTCAACTACTCATAATAATATTCCGAAGCACCAAACTGGTAACAAGAACAGTAAATATCATGCAGGAAGCGACAAAGCTCTGTCCGAGGTGGCCATGCGTGCTGCTATCGCGACGGTGCGACCATCCACGCTGTTTGCGAACAACGCTTCGGATTAATCGATTCAATCGTCTGAATAATTCGAATGCATCGCTTCGATCCATGTGGATGTATTACGAATGCGTTCATCGGTGGAAAAAACGATCAGCTTACGATTTTTCACATAAGCTTTAGGTTTAGTCTCTATATTATGCTCTCTATCTACCTAAGTGTCTGCTGAAATGAAAGGCTAGGTTTATGAACGCATAATTCAAAGATTATATTTCAAATCAGTTAAATCAAAATTTGTTTACTTCATTAAGAGCCTATGTCAGAATCGTCAAATAACTTTTATTCACCAAATAAAAATGGCGTTTTGACAGATATTCCATGGAAAAACTGTGAATACACTGTATTTACTTGGTGAATAAAAGTTATCTGATAATTCTGAAACAGGCATTTACTTACTTTTTTTCACTATTACCTATCAGATTTCTTCAGAGCGAAACATAAAAAAAAAACTGGGAACCTAAAGATAATTCATATAATCTATGTGTAATTATTTACTTGTTACTTACTTGCACATTATTGGAACTACGCTTCGAGGTACATACTAAATTACCTGTTATCCCTGATTGCCAGTACGGTCATTAATATACGGATTCTGCCAAGTCCATAAATCGTAGAGGACTGCGCTCTGACGGCACACAGGGCTGTCCAGCGAGCATTCTCGTGAAGTGTCCCTTTGTACAACCCTACACGAGCCGCTATTTTCCACATTCCAGGTGCGCTGCAAAGGGGTCTTTCTTGAGAGACTAATTTTTCACTTCACTTTATACTTTCTAAGAAGTTAAAAGACCCAAGAGAGAGAGAGCCGTAAGACCACCCCCCCTCCCCCTCCCTCCATCCCACTCCCCTTCAGGTCGGCAATGTGCGAGCAATACCTTTGGTATTGTAAGCATCTATAGGCTACGGTAACTGCTTAACATCAGGCGAGCCGTACGCGTTTTTGCCACCGCAGTCCTATAAAAAAAACCCAAGTTTAAGAAAGGTGCTTTATTCCATTTGGCTCACTACATTTGGTAGTCACAGGATCAATTTCTGTAGGTACGGTGAACATTTTCGAATTTGCCTTATTCTGGTATAACTTCAACAAGTGGTGCTTATTAACGCCATACGATATTACTTTCGTAGCAACAATAGGTCAGATCAATCTATTAATTGAATTCCGAAACAGAAATCTGATCTAGGAATGAGTCAACACTTACATCACAAATTGGATGAGTCGCGCTCGACTCGGAGCCGTGCCATCAATTGTTGAAAAACAACGTCGAATTTCGTTGTTATATTCGATACATAACAAACACAAAAGCCCCGCAATCGTATGGAGTGCTATTCACGATTAATGCTGCAGCGCTGTATGAAATTTGAAATCGAAATATCGAATCGCGATAGACAGTAGGTACTTCAAAATGGCGCACATTCGCTATGAGTACTTCGCATAGATTCCTCAAAATCTGGTAATTTTTTAGAACTTTACTTACATATATACCCTACCAACACCAGTACCTACCAGTAATATGGTATCTACGTAATTACACCTGTATGGAGGCACAAGTGAACTATTTTACACCCTCTGTGGCGATATAGTATTGCCACTAGGTAGAATTGTACGTGTGTGTTGTAAGTGTGAACAGTTCACATTTTCATAACCGACCTAAGAACCTGTAGAAAACGGATCGCGAACATGTGTTACGTAGACAGCCGAAGGGGAAACAACGAAACGGAAAAACATAACCACAATTTTTTAATACTTATACGCTGAAGATTTGAATTAGGTAAATGTACCGTATATTATCGCAGTGAAAAGAGTAGCGTATAAATATTAAATCAAGTATCGTGACTCGGTAGAGTCTGCCAACCGCGACTCTATCGTACGAGTCCACTGAGCATGTAGAGCCGTGAGAGAGCCCTTATTACAATTTCCACTCCCACTAACAGCCCACATGCGCCCGCATCGCTGCTGGTACGCGTAATTTTGCATACTTTCGCGGCTAAGTACGCTTGTATACTAATTTATGTGCATTACTTACATGCTTCAGGCTTCAAAGAATAGAGGAAATGCTGAATGCTGTGAAATTCGGTGCTGAAAACGGCATGCCTGAATCCTGACTCTGTGCAGTCACGCTAATAAATTGTCCTACATTAAGAACGTGATGAAAATATTGTTAAAATAAGTATTATTTTCTGTAGGTACAGTGAGCAACATAAGTCGCTGAACATTCTCAATTTTTCAAATCAGGAATACTTGTTTTCAAAAGGAAATATTCTTTAGATGCATATAAAGTGTGCTAGAAATTTGAAAAGCTCAGCATGCGACTTATGTTGCTGACCGTACGTTTTAAAATATACCTATGACAGTGTAGTAAGAGTATGGGGTAGTATGTGATAAATGTTCTATACAACCCAATATATGTATGTTTTCAATACGTATTTAGTTTGGCACAGTGATTAAATAAGTACCATTAAAAAGAAAAAAAATACAATGTATTATTATTAGGGTTCCTGATATATTGCAACGCATTTATTCATCTTCACCAAATAAACGCATTCAAAACCATTCAAGCATGCAAACATCTTGACAAAAAAAGTTATAACACCGTCCCCTACCACGTCACTTGAAACCTTTTGTCGCCCAACACGCCCAAGTGCAAGACTAAACAGAATTTAATACGTACATGACAGAGTATTGTGACATGTAGAGACAGGCCACTCCTGTTGAGGGCTCTCGAGATGTGAGACCGCGAGGGTCCTCAACCCGTCTTACTAATGGCCACTCATGTGCGCCGATCGATTCTGCAATTTGTATGATGTTCAATGTTTTTGAATTTACTGTTTCACTTTTGCATAACAGCGTCTCATAATATTATTGTGTGTGAAAAGTTTAATCCAATGCTATTTTTATTAAAGTTGTGGTTGCAGCAACTGCATTCGTTTTTACAATAAATCATTTAAAAAGCCACTGTCTGATTTTATGGAGTAAAAATGTTTCACAATTTGTTCGAACAGTCAACAACTAGTTATACATTCAAAACTAAGGAATGTACACGACGTGTACGTGTTACTGGGTATAAAATAAACGATTGATTATTAAGGAATAATTAAACAAAGCGTGGGCTCAATGACCTTCTTTAAAAAATAAGTCAAGTAGCAATTGTAAATATTTTACATGTACGTGTTATAACGTAGGGTCTGTATGCATAAGGGTGCTAACGCGAAGGCGTCGGCACAAAGACCTGCGGAACAAAAGGCGGGTCGCACCGCACTGCAATCAGCTAAAATGAGGGACTGCAACGATTATTTAAACGGCTTTTTGTACCATTGTTTGCGTGTTCAGAGGGAAACTCGGTTTGTTGACAGTGAGCTTTTACACCCTTATTAAAAACATAAAATATCTCAGAAGCTACCGTTTTATTATTATTACTTCTTTTGATAAACCGTTCGTGGGCACCATCGTCGATCCTGGTCACAGACGGTTTACAGGAGTAACTGTCGTGGGAGTGTGTGGCGGGCCTAGTCCCATAGAAAACCGTACTTTAAAAGGTTTTATTTAACTGATATCTTATTTAGCGTTAGTAACTTTCGGGTATGGAATAAAAAGGAACAAGCTTTTAATAAATCATCTCAATTAACGTCATAGAAGGATACATTTTTTTACGCGAAGTAATCAATCTTTTCAAAAAGTTCAGTTGGCAATACTCGTAACATCGGTAAACTCAATAATTGGTCGCTATTATCGAAGCTTATTAAACAACTCTCTCGCTGTAGCGGAACCGGAAGCGAGCGCGCGGCGCTGCACCGGAATCGGACACGTTCCGGGACGTTATCCGCGCGGGCACTTCCGGACACTCCACTATCGTTGGTACCGCTACATTCCGAGTGCCCATTGTTCGCACGTGAAACATTTTTTACTGAAATTGAAGTCAATCTAGATCGCAAAAGCAATTTC
This sequence comes from Drymonia ruficornis, assembly GCA_947859195.1. Lineage (NCBI taxonomy): Eukaryota > Metazoa > Arthropoda > Insecta > Lepidoptera > Notodontidae > Drymonia > Drymonia ruficornis. Next base: position 9,174,060 of record OX401914.1, read on the forward strand.
TATATTACAGATCCACAAGACCATAAGTACTTATAATGTTCTAGTCAAACCAGTATATAATTATATATTTTTGAGTCTGAATTCAATATGTTATTACTTTGTAGGATAGTTCCTACAAAATAATCACATATAGTGTACTTTTTATAGTGTAGATCAGTCTGTTTTAAAGGTTATTTTTATTTTTATTAATTATAATAGAACTAGCTAATTATTACCCACGCACTTGTGCACATAGAGCCCCGTAGAACGTTTCACCCCCTACGCAACACCAAGCAAAGAAAAGTAAATGCAACTCCTTGTATGAGATTAACCAACGAATACTCGTCGCCACACAAAAAATGACAAATAACGACGTCTCAAACTGTTAAGTGGCACTTAAACATTTGAGTAGCCTTCGAGTATTCGCCCGTATGTCTATGCGTTCCGTCATCAAAACTGAGTGCTCGGGCGCGGCATGTGCCTGATGTAGACTTCATCACTTTGAGCTTAACATTAATTATACACAGAATTAATCAGTGCAAAGGTATCGATTTGAATACGCCCCGCCGAGCAATTATGGTGATTTGATAGAACTAACCACATTATATCACACGTGCACTGACCCAAATCGCAATAGTATTGGAGGTAATAAATTAAATTATTAACTTAATGTACCTACTTTTTTCGTATTTTTTTACTGAACCTTGATCCGGTCAGACGGAATTTCACACCCTCGTAGATGTTTCCCAGAAATTTTCTCGAGTCAAAATCAACCGAGGAAGCCTCAAGGAATTCCTCAAATAGTCCTCGACTATCGAATTTGGAGTTGATAAAATAGCTTCTTGAGGATTTTCCCATAAGGTCAAGTGGAGGTTGAACTGGTTGAGTTACCTTACTTATACATCTCATATGAAGTCAACGTGTAACTTTGCACTACAACATGAGCATCTTCAAAGAGCACGTTTACAGGTCCCTAAAAGGTCGGCGCCGCGTCTGCTCCCCTTAAGTTGCAGATGTACTGGGCGGCGGTTTCCACTTACCATCAGGTGGATCGTCTGCCAGTGTGCCATCCTTGGCTATAAAAAATATGGGCGTTAATAAAGCTAGATGCGCTATACAACATTGTTATATGCTTATCTTAAACACCGTAACTTTGCCAGCCACACGTTCGCCCCACGTAACTAACGTTTAACGTCAAGTTTAACCCAAAATGGAGCGCCGAGCGGCTTCCCTGCACTTCGCTGCTAAAAAACTTTGCCGATGGACATGAATACGCTTTTAGCGCTGAAAGTGCAGCGATGCAACCGCGATACGGTGGGAATAGAAATATAGGAGCCTAGGAGATTTGCTTTGAGCGCAAAGCTCGCAGTTTGAATAAACAGAATGCTGAGGGAAGTTTTGTTAGGCGATTTTCTGGAGTAAATATTATTCGAATTAGACTAGCGAGGTTAAGATAAATACAGGGTGACTTAAAAGTCTATAATAATAAATTAGGTACAAATACGGAAGCTGATGTGGGTGCCTAATGAAAACCGACTATAAATAAATAGGTATCATATTACTGCTGTTTGAATATTTGTCACAAATTTCTTAGAAAATATACTCCACATGGAAGTAACAGCTACTAGAATTCAATTCAATTCTGCGTAATACGCCTACATGAGATAACTTATAATTTTTTAATTGGGGGGGAATGAATTGAATAATTCCAATTTCAATAAAAATTGTGTACCTACCTACTTGAATTCTATGCCCTATACTTATATCTAAGTATTATTTCGAACTTTTGAGACATCTATTAACAAAGAAAACAATCTCTATCACCGCCATAAGATATGCCGGAAACTGAAGGCAATTTACTGTGATATCGGCAACTTCAAATCACCAAATATTTTTAATCCCCTCCAATAATACAATTTGTATCCAATATTTCCTGAAACTGCCGCACTCGAATCAACTCAGCCATCAATTGTATAAAAACAATACTGATTGTATTGTGACGAGTACGCGGGCTGATAGCCCTACAACGGCCCCTCGCGGTAGGTACCTATTCAATGTATTGAGTTCGACAATCGCACATCTCATCGGAACATACCGCAAATCTACTAACGTTGAGTGGCAATTAGCTAAGGGCATAAGGGCATCGAATCTCTTAACAATTGTCCATTGTGAAACCAATGATACCAATGATACCGTACCGTACAATGGTACCGATTTTTTTTTATAAGACTGCTGTGGCAAAAAAGCGTACGGCCCGCCTGATGTTAAGCAGTTACCGTAGCCTATAGATGCTTACAATACCAAAGGCATTGCTCGCACATTGCCGACCTGAAGGGGAGTGGGATGGAGGGAGAGAGGGGGGTGTGCTTTGGGCTCTCTCACTCATCGTACGAAACGCAGCTGTAATAGCACCTTTACGCCGATCTTCTGTGAGGGGGTGGTACTACCCCGTTCGAGCCAGCCCGTTTATGAGCTGCAGAGAATTGGCTACAGCTGTTTATTTACAATTTGTAATGAAGAATTCACATGGATTCAAGAAGACCGGTAGTTTCGCAATAGACAATTGTTGGGAGACTCGTGGCCCTTATGTATAGAATCTAATTGCCACTTAACGTTACAAGAATAATAACATTTGTAATATTAGTGTGATATGATAAAAAACCTCGCTGTATTTTTTAAAAAGCTGAACTGCTTTCTTGCTGTTTTCCACCCACTTGCCTTTTTGTTGCACCGGATTTCGTGCCTTATCGGCATCGAACCCCTCGAATCCACAGACCGAAATCTCTTGCGCTTGTAAACAGACCAAGAGTCACTTCATTTGAACTTCACTTCACGTCCATTCATGTTTACCTATTTAACAGTATTTTGAACATAAATATAGTGTATTGATTATCAAAATTGATCGTTAGTGTGATAAGTCCTTTGGACTCCACGGGCGCCTGTGACGGGTAGGTAAATATATGGACGGGAATATTGCAAATTCCATTACTGTAGTTGCACGTAAATTATATATGTGCGCTGTTCACTGCCTATAACATACCTATAGCTACGTATCCACCTACGTAATCAACCAGTGTTAAAAATTCATCATTTTTTTCTTTGTAAAATTCTTCTGCAATAAACCGCCGTATATTCTCATTTTACTACTGTTTGCCGATAACATATGTGTACCTATAACTTGCCGCTGCGTTCGTTTTTACGACCAATTATTTCCAAAAGCCGCAGTCCATTTATGAAGCGAACATTTTGTAACATTTTGTTGCGCAGTGTTTTACACGCGTAACTACATACGTAATGAGCTTTTACCAAACGCTTCATTTATAAAAGAAATTGTAGTTTCAGTTTGCAATTACAGGTGAAGAAACCAGGGCCCTGAGTCGCTTAGCCATTGTGGCGCCACTGTGGCGTTTTGCTATAGTGATTAGTCTCTGATTAGTCGGTTGATTCTGATCGACCCATCAGAGGGCGATCAGCCGGTCGGCTGAACAATCAGAGGGTCGAACTCTATAGCAGCGCAATGGCAATGACTAAGCGACTTAGGAGCCAGTAGTTTCGCAATGGACGATTGTTCAAAGACGAAACGAAGCGACGGAACGAACGAGTCGAAGCCTCAAAGATATTTACATACTTCTTAGAAATACTTTCAGACGTGTCAAATTTAGTTTAATCGTACTTTTTGTCAACATAATAAGCACTTACCTAGGCTACATATTACTCTTATTGTAGCGAATAGGTATATCTATTATAATTAATACCAACAACACCATTATAGTTCCAGCACAGAGACGCTATTGTATTTGCAGCCAGGAAACCACATTAACCTGCAATTAGTGTCGAAATTTGAGTTAATATAAGCCGGAAACAGAACTGAATATTAAGTAAAGGGTAAATTTTAATGTACCTCAATAATTTTGTGCGAAATGCAGCGAATATGCAACGGCTATGAGCTACGAAACGTACTCGTATATAAAAGGAATACGACCGCTTGACGCAATGGTTCGAACGTAGGCCGCTCGGCTCACTGCATCGGGTGATTGCGGGTTCGATTCCCGCCAGAGGAAAATGTCTGAAACGGCCATTTCGAAATTTGCCCTGGTCTGGGTGTCACTGGGATCGCTCCCAGTCCATTGTATGGTAGCCATATTACAAGCGTTGCTTAGTTTGGGACCATACAATTTGTGTGTTAGTAATAATAGTATGGTATGTTAGTGTGTGGTGCTATAAATAAATAAAATAATTAATTTAAAAAAACTAACAAAGCAATTTTTACGACGTTTATTCCGTTCCCGTGTCGTCGATTTTAGCATCTCAAGCGCAGCTTATACTCATAAAGTTCTAGTTTAATTTCCGGATCCTCACCGTGTAAAACTTAGAGATATGTAGAGCCAGACAAATTACTATAGTAAAAACTAGCTTTTCCCCGCGACTTCGTCCGCGTGGAATTTAAATTTAAAAAAATCGGTTCTCTGATCCCGGATCCCGTATCTCGGATCCCGTTTCCCGTTTTTACCGGATCCCGTTTGCTGGATCCCGTAGCCCAGATATCCCGGATCCCAAAAAATATAGCCTATGTTACGCAGTGATAATGTAGCATTCTAATGATGAAAGAATTTTTGAAATCGGTCCAGTAGTTTTTGAGTTTACTCATTACAAACATACAAAAATACAAATCTTTTCTCTTTATAATATTAGTGTAGATGTAGAAGTGTAGAAAACTGGTCCATATGTAGAGTCATGTTAATATTTCAGACCACAGCAATTCCGCCGCCCCACGTACCGGACGCGCCGATAACGCGGGCGGATCGCGCCACTTCCGGCTCGCTAGCGACACCTTCCTGCACTTCCGACTGCTATCAGCACACACATTATCCTGATACTAACGTACTACCCCTTATTTATAGTGTAACTATCCAAACTATGTGATAGTTTATTAAATTAATCACAGGTACTTCTTCTTTCTTAAATATTTCTGAATAGAATAGGTTCTGAAAATCTTACCTAGGAGGTAGAAGACAAAATGTTCAAATAAATGGTGTTAAATCGTTAGGCTCTCTAGTTAAAATGGGAGTTCCTTAAGGATCCATTTTGGGTCCTTTTCTGTTTTTAGTATATATAAATGACCTACCGCATATAATACAAAATAAGGCAGATATAGTATTATTTGCCGATGATACCTCTTTGATTTTTAAAGTAGGTAGACATGTAAATAATTTGGACGACGTGAATAATGCTATTCTTCAGGTCCATAACTGGTTTAATACTAATAATTTAGTATTGAATAGTAACAAGACTAAATGTGTAAAATTCTCATTACCTAATGTTAGAAGTAATGAATGCGATGTAGTACTAAATAAAGAAAAACTTGAATTCGTTAATGATACTGTTTTCTTAGGGATTACGCTCGACTCCAAATTACAGTGGGCCCACATATAAGAGCTCTCGTGAAGCGGATCAGCTCCGCCGCCTACGCTGTTAGGAAAATTAGACAACTATCCGATATCGATACTGCGAGAATAGTCTATTTTAGTTACTTTCATAGTGTCATGTCGTATATGGTATATTATTGTGGGGTAGGGCGGCTGACATCGAATCTGTTTTTATTTTACAAAAGCGGGCCGTCAGGGCCATCTATAATTTAGGTAGTCGCGACTCCTTGAGGGAACGGTTTAAGGAAATCAACATTATGACTGTCCCATGCCAATACATTTATGAAAACATAATGTACACTAGAAAAAACTTACATCTCTTTAAAAAGTTAGGTGAGAGTCATCGATATAACACTAGAAATAAAGACAAATTAGATCAACCGCACTTTCGACTTGCGAAAGTTCACACATCTTTCATGGGATACTGTGTCAAGTTTTATAATAAAATACCACCAAGCATACTTAGTCTTAGTGAAACTAAATTTAAAACTTGTGTAAAGCGTACGCTTTGTAAGCGGGCTTACTACACATTAGATGATTATTTGAAAGATGCTTGGCTAGGTGCTGGTCCAGCTCCACCGGAACGGGAATAATTCCTCAGAATTTCTGTTTTGATTTATTCCTTATTTATTTATTGTTTTCCTCTTCCTTCTCTTAATTTAGCGCTATTGACATATTAGTCACAATTACCACCTTTTTAAGTTGTGGAAATCATGTAGCATGTAGCCATTGACAAGCATTTGTATGTCAATTGTAGCGGATGTTGTCTTGCCGTACGCTTACTTAGCTTTGTTGAACTATGTTGCTGCGGTAATGGATCGGTCATGCTCACTCTAATGTCCTTGCTTGCGGTGGCTCTGTGGAGCGGGTCACCCTCTTCCCTCTAAAATGGTTGAGGAGGGTGATGCCGCTGCTCAAGTCATGCTCGGGTTCCGGGCGCTGCTTGCGGGGACTGGTCCGCCCATTTTCCACTTGACACCGTTGTTCCAAAACTTTTACAGACCAGACCTAAGCACGGAAGGCATCACACCAAAACAATCGTTCTAAATATTCACCTTTTGGTTTGACTGTTAAGTGGGAGTAGGCATGCACAGCTTTCTATGCTAGTTTTTGTTTATTTTTATTTAAATACCTTATTTTGTTTTTTTTTACTCACACTGTGTTAATGCATGCCTGCTCACATAGCGTTACTGTTTGAAAATGTATACAATTATTCTTTTGAAAAGAGTAACCATTGAGTTTCTTGCCGGCTCTTCTCAATGGAAGCAACATTACGAACCGGTGGTAACGCTAAAATATTGTTTATATTGACTATTTATAAATGCTCTAATGAGCTTACATGAATAAAAACCTTTTGACTTTGACTTTGATGCTCAGGATAAAGTAGCATTGCTTCTTTTAATTACCAATAAGTGTTGGTAGAGACAAGCTGTGACCAATTGACTGCAGCTCATATACGACCGACCGGGGTAATACGATCCTCTTACGTAATTGGCGTAATTAAATTATCATAGATGAACTTATTGAGCTACCTACTTACCTTGCCACTGGAAATTTCTGCTTTGCCCCCCTTAGGCAAAGCTTTGATGAATGTTAATAGTTAATCAAATAATACAAATAGAATAAAATAAAAACGTTGTCAAATCAATCAAATCAATCTATTTGTTTAAATACGCCTTAATTCAGGCTCTATTATAATACCTACAGACCCAAATGTTATTTTTTTTATAATTCCCTAAAACAAACATACCTCTCGTTTCGCCATATTTACGCCATTTTAACATCCAATAAATATTTACAGCACATGAACTTACAGCGTTGAACAAGAAAGAAAGGCACAAATGGTTTGAAGGCAATTTTGAGGAAAATAAACCATTCTAAAACCAATGCATTATTTATCAATAGGCAGTTCTAAAAATGGCGTTCAATAAAAGACGAAGTTCACTTTGTAAAAACTTACATAGGTACCTAAACAATATTTATAATGATGGTATGCACCTAACTTTTTTTGTAAACAGGTTTTCAATAGGTACATACTACCTAACAAGAAACTACCCATGTTTTCTCACAGTGAGCAGCGCGGTGTGATGTATACGAGGAAAAAAGAGGACGCAAAATGCCTCGTACGTTTGCAAGCAATTGCTGAAGCAGAGCAATTCTTCAGGCGTCCGTCCACAGCTCTTTGTGTCACAAACACCGTTGAGACGGTCATTTCCTTGTGAGACGCTGCTATTCTGCGGCCTTACTCTCTTCAAATCTTCCTCTACCATTTGTCGAGTTCGCTATTTTGTTTCGAAATTAATAACTATAAGTACTTAGTCCGTTCCTTAGTCGTTAGGAATAGTTACAGCCGATTGGTTACGCACGCGTCTTGCGGGCTTAAGTAAGTAAGTAAGTAATCATTTATTTGTCCAACTAGGAATTGGTGTTACAGGTTACATGTTGAGGGTTCAAACCCCGGCTCGCATCTCTGGATTTTTTGAAGTCTATGTGCGAGTCATAACTTTAATATGATTATCATTTGCTTACGGAAAACTTCATGAGTAAATCTGCATGTCTTAGAAAATGGCATGGCACAATATGCTCTATCTACATGAAAACAATTTTGTTATTAAGAGGAGGGTTCGAAATTTAGTTGATTTTCTATTCTACTTTTTCTTTAAGTAAGTATGTGGACTAGGAATCTTATATTTAGATGTATGATTTTTGACTATATTATCTTGAGTATCTTTAAATCCAAATCACGATTTGATGAAATTTTCTCGATAAAAAAAAATTATGAAATGAGCTCTAATTATTTACAATTTTCCTTGCTACCACGATGTTTTTACGATTTAGATCACGAAATTATTTCTAAAACATAGCAAATAATGATATCTAAACTACCCTTCAACCATATTTTAATTCATGAAGTAGTTTTTTTTTAATTCAAGTAAATGTGGTTTGGCGCTTACGTTGTTTATTTCCGAGCGCGCGCACAATATCGCCATCTCACATTTTAAGTACTTGAACTAACCATGTCTCTCTCTAACTTTGTATTGTCAGTGTCCGCTCGGACTTGTTCGACGTCGGACCTGTGAAGGATTTTTTAAAAAATATTACGAAAAAATATTACGGTCGTGCCACATTACAGGTACAGTACAGTATTTACAGTCCGCCGACGCCTATGATAAATAAATAAATATCCTTGGAAATTCTTTTACACATGACTACCTGATCCCAAACTAAGCAGAGCTTGTACTATGGAAACCAGATAACTGATATTACTACATATACTACTTTTTGTTTGTAAATACAAACTAAATATACACTTAATTACACCTAGACTCGGGACATGCGGACATGTTCATGCACACAAATGCATGTCCTGGGCAGGAATCGAACCTACGACCTGCACTGCAGCGTGATTTTCGTTTGCTTTTCCTTGTCTTGTGTAATTTCTTTTCATCTCTTGTCATTTTGTGTCATCTCTTGTCATTTTGTGTCATCTCGTGTCATTTCATAGTTATTCGTGTCATTTCTGTAAAAACTCCCTATTTCGCTTACTGTTATATACTTGCAGCATGGTCTTGGGCCGACAGTGGGAATACATTGCTTGTCAAAACAATGGAGTCGCTTTATTGCGTTTGTTGTAGGTATGGATGGGCAAGTAATAAATATATCATACATCAATAAATTATCGTAAAAAATAACATTACAGATATGGATAGGAAAATGTTTGTCCGTCCTATTCAATCTATTATATTATAAACGAAAGTAACTCTGTCTGTTACCTTTTCACGGCTAAACCGCTGAACCAATGTTGATGAATTTTGGTATGGAGATAGACTGGGTCTTGGCGGAGAACATAGGCTACTTTTTAGGGTTCCAAAGGGTGCTAACGGGACCCTATTACTAGGCCTACGCTGTCCGTCTGTCAGCGCAGGCTGTATCTCACGAACCGTAACAGGTAGAGAGTTGAAATTTTCACTGAATGTGTATTTCTGTTGCCGGTGCAGAACAAATACTAAAAATATAATAACATTTAAAAATAAATATCAAGTCTCAAACTTGATATTTTTGATGTGTTTATTCTACGGTGGTACGGAACCCTTTATGTGCGAGTCCGACGCCTTCAGATCTTATGAATGTTTTCTTGAAATAAATATAGTGTATTTTAAGTAATTAACTGGCCAACCCTCAGGTCCTACCTACCATGTTAGGATCTTTTTCGTTCTAGCGGGTGTAAACCGTGATTTAACGAGTTAATGTGATAATTTTTGTATTTACATTATTCAATTCAATGTATTTGTTTCAGACATAGTCCAATATTGATTATTAAAATTATTATATTTTACAATAAATATAAAACAATAAATAAAAGTAAAATTAAATTAAAAAAAATAAAAAAATATTTTTTATTTTTCATATTTTATTATTAAAATACAATATAATATAACATAAATTAAAATAAAATAACAACCTACCCCTAATTAAACAAATACCGTCCGCGTGGGATACTGGCTGCATGTCCTCCCTGTATTCAAGCTGTTCCTGTTGTCAAGCGAATTTTTTGAGCAAGGAAAGAGCCAGCCCTCTTGTCACCTGTGGCGGTAACCAGTCTAAGGGTGATTTTGATAGATAAAAAAATAAAGATAAAAAGATAAACAAAAAATAAATGCATGGTTAAATCAATAAAATTAATAAATCTGAAAATTAAATTAAAAAATAAATTAAATATGGTAAAAAAAAATATTATGACACCGCTGATGACTTCATGATCGGCATCGAAGTTAAGTACCAAAGTATTCCTTTGCCTACGAAACATGAAAAAGATACTCATATCCGGCAGTCAGTCACTGACACAGAGTATGTACATTTTTACCCGACTACGGTGGGCGGAGGGTTATGATTTTGACCGATATGTATGTATGTTCATCTGCTCCCGTATAACGTCCAAACTATTTTTATCATAATAATTTGACTAATGAGATATCGTTGGACGCGTCTGGATCGTCCGCTGGTTATAGGCTATTATACGATCGAAATATTGTTATACGTATCTATCAGCATATTGTAGGTATCGTTTGTCTTCTTTTGACTTACTTTGTCTTCAGCAATAAAAACAACATAGAAATTAAATTATTTTTTTCAAATACACTCGACATAAAAATCCCATATAAAACGAAAAAAATATATTTGAATATTTTCATCCATTTCATCTATTTTAAAAGGTGCACTGGGACATATTATTTTAATTGTACGAATTAAACAATATTGTTCCTTCAAAAAATAACTATACTATAGTCTACTCCATAGCTGTTCTGTCCTAGCTAAGCGAGAGGGATATATCCTTCGGCAGCTCACGCGACGCTAGCCACACCCCGAAACTAAAATTCATTTTTTTCTTGTATCGTCTTAATAATAGCGTCAAGCTACAAACTCCAAGTTTTAAAATTATTTTGAAACATTACCGCTGTTTACTATGCTATTTAAGTAGGTAAGTACTTAGATATTTATTTTCCCCTAACCCCCTGCCATGTTTACTCCCTAATGGCCACTATTCACCGCACTATACGAGTGACACTCGGCAGGAACGCTGCATTGTCGCCGTCAGAGACCGCGATCGCGCGCTAAGCTGAAAGAGCCACTTTGCAGTCTGCCTTACTACAGATATCTATGGCCGCGATTCATTTCATTTTAGGTCTGCAATTGAATCGTAATAATTAAATAGGTGATGGTAAGGTTTTGATAAATAAGTTACCATCCAATATTATGTTTATACATTTTAACTAACTATACTTTAAGTTTTTCTAGGATCAAAAGTCATTTGTAATGGCAGTGTAAGTCCATCATAGTTTTCTATAAATTCGGGGGCTACTTCCTTGCAAAATAATTACGAATTACTGCAAAATGTAGGTTTCTTTCCTCTGTCTTACGGCTATTTCTTTAACACAATACATTCTTATTTGTGTAATGCTTCAAAAAACCGCGGAATTCTTGAATATTTTCAGCCGCCACTCGGCGGAGCTCTCATGGGAACATAAAAGTGGGCGAGCCCTTTTTACTACACTCCCTGAGAACCTTTGAAACTCCATTTCTATACATTTTCAAGCTTGGCTTTAGATGAAAACGGGCGGATATATTTTACCTACTCAAATATCTTGAGAAATAAGTATAATCGACGTGGGTATTAAAATGGAAACTACGTTTTTCTGCAACGAAAAGAAATAGCTTCGTCGCTTAAAGAGCCATTAGTAAAAACTACACTCTTCCCTATCTTACACAGGTTTTTTTTTATAATAATTAAAATGGCTTCTTCAAAACAACAGCACCTGTTGCGAAACAACATGGAGTGTTTTAAAGGTTATGATTACAGGTCCCTAAAAGGTCGGTGTCGCTGTCCTGGGCGGCGGCTTCCACTCACCATCAGGTGGACAGTCTGCCAGTGGCCCATCCTTGGCTATAAAAAAGACCTACTCTACTGTCTCTACCAAAGCTGAAAAACATAATCTTTTTCTACCCCCCAATCCCCAATAAAAACGTCCATCCACCTGCATTCGGAAAGGAAGCGTAGCGGTGAAACACGCTGAATAAAAAGCGGTATAACCGGAGCGTTGAGCCGCAGCACGCAGCCAGCCAGAATTTTAATTAACCACTTCATACCCGCCCGTGTGCGATGAAATATTTATAGGCACACCGCTCCGATATTATAAAATAACAACGCATTGTCTGACGAAAGGTAGGTACAGTCAGCAACGTCGCTTAACATTCTCAATGTTTCAAATCGGTAATACTCTTTGTTTTACAAACATTGATAAACATTGTCATAACCAAATATTAGCAACATATTTAAATGTTCTTTGGATCAAAATAATAATGCATTTGATGTAAAACAAAAGTATACAAGCGTCGGTAATTTATTTGCTTACTTGTGTAATGTGCACTTCGAACTTTCGTAACACTATATACATATATACTTAATAAAGAAGTTGTAACTACTTAGTTACTTATTGGCCCAAAATGCCTGAAATTGTCCATCAGTTTTCCCAGGTAGGTATAGTTGCTACCTGTATGATTTGGTTAACCCAGGTGCTCATATTTTTGGCAACAAAACCTCAACATACCAAGGTGTCATAATGATACAGCAAGTTTTTAAAGTGGAATCAAAATATGTGTTTAATAAAAACAGCAAATAAACATGTCGCCGTGTTAGGCCACTTTGAGGCTATCGCACGAAGTCACGATTTTTTTGTGGTTCACGCACTGCTCTGTAGATTTTTACACACCTTTTTATTTAAGTAATACCAATGACATAAAATGAAGGTCACAACTAAAGAGATTCCACATAAAATATGTAGGTATAGCCAAGTTTTGTATCCGTTAGGTACCTTCTAACACTGCACGGGTACCACAGCCAGCCAACATGATCAAACGCGTGACAATTCGGTTTTGTCTCATTATCTCCTATAGATTACGTAGGAGAGAATGACTCGGTGTGACATAATGCGTGACAAAAGTCTTGTATTGGCGCGTGTGCTAGCCCGGCAAGAATTAAAATTCTCTAAAACGGACAAATACGCAGACTATAAAGTATCTACCTATACCTACAGTTTACTTACGAGAAAAAAACTGATAAGTTTCATTCCCACAAATCACTCTCCCTTCAGGCCATGGATCTAAATACTAAGTGCATTAACCATATCCCATCAATGCGTCCACACCAGACAGAACCAGTCGGCGTATGAGATAAAGCCATATTTGCCTTCGGTAAAAAAGACAGCTACGACAGCTAACCCGTAGGTTTCCTTTTTAGGGTCCCGTACCCAAAGGGTACCAACGGGATCCTATTACTAAGTCTACGCTGTCCGTCTGTCAGTCTGTCCGTCCATCTGTTAGCGGGCTGTATCTCACGAACCGTAATAGCTAGACACTAGAAATTTTCACAGAATGTGTATTTCTGTTGCCGCATCAACAAAAATAAAATAATATTACAAAATAAAGGGGGCCCCATACAATAAACTTCATATTGTTGACGTTTTTTTTTACGGTGGGACGGAACCCTTTATGTGCGAGTCCGACACGCACTTCGTCGGTTTTTTATTATGAATGCCGCTGGTGCATTTATTTCTAAAGTTCCGTACGTAAAGGGAAAAACGGAAGGTCGTTCCCTCTGACTTTCTATCATAGCCATTTTCTCGGTAACGTCGTGTTGTTATTTTCATTATTTTATGGAAATTCCTATAGTGCAATAACATAGATATTATTCATTAGCATAGTAAAACAAAGGAAAATCCGGGTGTGACACCATTGTTTGATCTATAACCAATAATGTATGGCTATGAATCATTGGCACCAGCCAATTAGCATGTCCCGCGGTGGTTTACTTAACTAAACATACCCAGTACTATAATAATAACCAGACAAAGAATTTCCTCTCAGTCGTGAATGAAATTCGAAGAAAGATGGCAATCAGTGTGAGTTTTTTTATACACTTTTATCGAGAAGTGATATTGTGTAAGAATAACTTTATTCTATTCAGGAGTACCTACGAGTGTTACTAACTTACTAAAGTGCATACTTAGGAATAAGGGTGTTTGCCGGTTAGGTTACGAAGTTACGAGGGCGGGACTCCTATTTACAAAGCTATAAGTAACTCTTTAAAATTATAAAAATGAGTTTTGGTACCTAACTTACCTATGTAAGGCTCGTACACAAAAATGACAGATGTACGTCAAAACTGCTCGATCTCAACTTTGAAATGCATTAATTAATACGAGGAAGAATTTCAAAATGGCGGGGGGTTCTGATTTTTTTTACTCGGGGTTTTTTATTGTTATAATTATATTTAAGTTGATTTTAATACATTGTATCGTATCGTATATTCCATTACTTGACATTGGCAGAATCATATTGGGCTTGACCCAATGGAAAGAGGCTATTAATAAAATAAAATAAATAATACGAGCCTAGTATCTGTTTACTTACGGCACCTACGTATTTTATAATTTCAGACGCTTGAATTTTCAATTTTCCTGCTAGTGGTAATGGCGATACAAAATATTAATTCCACGAAGGACGTGAGACAAACATCTTCAACGGTTCAAGAACCGAATCCATTAGCGAATGTAATACTGAACCAAAGTGAAATTGGAGATGCCAGCCGCAGTGGTGAACACACAAACGCTCTGTCCAGAGTCAAGCGACAGTTCTATTATAATCCGGATTATCGATATCGAAGTAAGTTACTTTAGGGACTAAAGTTTGAACTTAGGTCTAGACACGATTGCATGGTCGTACTCAGCTTTTGGGCTAGGTGAGAATCATAGATATGGTCTAAGACTAAGGGGACAATCAGGATTGTCCTAAAGCTAAGGCTAAAAGACAAGGTTATTGGGACTAACATTGCAGTTCTGCATGAACAACATACAATCGAATTGCGAACCTCCAACTTTTTGAAGTCGGTTAAAACGGGGTGGTATTCCAGGTCTAGGTGGGGGAGCCTGGCCCCGCCTCAGTATGCCCGCCCACGTTTGTAAATTTGACTGAGCATCACGCAAGAACGGCTGAATTTAAATGTTTGATAGTATCTAACTACTCTTTCTTTCTTTAAAATTATGGCAAAACGTTTAAATTTTAATAATTATTTCCGGCACATAATTTCACAATCACCAAAAACCTTTAGCAGTAAAGGGAAGATATTCCGGCCAGGCGGGTGGTATGCCTGGCGGGGTCGGCCGCTACGCCCCAATGGTTGTCGTCGGGGTCTCGTATATATTGCTGAGTGCCTCGGGAATCTTGCTTGCGTGGTTCAGGACTCCATATTTGTATTGGCGCGTGCAACTAACGCCATCTGTTGGTAGCGAGATGTGAAGTCGGTACAAACCCACTAGCTACTTAGAGATTGGTGGTAGAGCCAAGCCGTAGCCAATCCACTGCAGCTCATGTACGGGCTGGCTTGACTGGGGTAGTACCACCCTCTCACAGTAGATCGGCGTTAAGTGGCTATTACAGCTGCGTTTCGTACGATGTATGAGAGAGTTGGAAGCCCAATTCCCCCCTTCCCCTCCCTCTGCCCCACTCCCCTTCAGGTCGGCAACGTGAGATTTATGCTTTTTATAGTGCACGCATCTATAGGCTACGGTAACTGGTTAACAATGTTACGTTAACATCAGGCGGGCCGTACGCTTGTTTGCCACATCAATCCCATAAAAAAAGATAGGGCCCCATAATGTTTAGCAGTTGTCAGCAAGGCAGATAATAATCAAATAATTATAATCTAATTTAATTTCAGGACCATACTACTACCCCCTACCCATATTCATTGGCGGAGGTGGTTTTGTTGGCGGTGGAGGATTTGGTGGTCGAGGATTCGGTGGCCACGGTTTTGGCGGTCGAGGAATCGGTGGAAGAGGAGGTGGTGGGTTTGGCGGTGGCCATGGTGGGAGAGGATAGATAATACCATGGATAATGATAATATTATCTATTGCATGTTACCTCTTTACCTATAGAAAGACTTTTAAGTATCTTTAAGATTACAATGGCTACCCACTTAAGTGTTTAATAAATAATATGTGTAAAGGTCAGAAAGTTAATTTTATTCTTTATGGTGTTTGTAACATATTTTTAACTACGAGTTTGTATGAAAGAATAAACTGCTAGATTGAATACTTGTTGGCTATATGCATAGTAAGCCTAGCTAGCAAATAAAAAAAAACAATGACAATTGACAGCTGTCAGTGCTGTCAGTTGTGGAAATTGTTATTGTTTATCTGTCACTCCCAAGGAAGTTTTAAGTCTCTAACACCTGGAATGAGGACTTGGCAGCAAAAGTGAAGCCGACAGCGAGATACCATACTGAACGTTGTTTCCTTTGCAAACAAGAGTGACCATAATATTTTGAAATTTTGAGAACGTCCCCATGGACATCTAGTGAAAACGTGCTTTTGTTCCGAGATTATTATGATAGGAAAATAATAAAATTAGGAAAGGGATGTTTATTTTCTTAAGAACATGTGTAGGTACAATAAATTAGTCTGCGGTGGCCAAACCACACGAGTGCCTGTCTGTATCTTGGCAACCTAAATGAAGTTACAAAATAGTATTTAAGATCGTAGATTTTGCCACTTTGTAATATAAAGTAACATGACACTTCACACGCTTGGACGTTGTCTAGGCTCTCCATATCTATGGTTTTTCCTATACTTATCTTTCCTATACTTACTCTTTTTCTATGCTATAAAAGGTACCTACTACTGTTAACATGTTATGTTTGATTTGGGCTGTGCAAGTTGTGACAGACGGACATAGAGACAGACAGAAGGACAACAAAGTGATCATATTAGGGTTTAGTTTTTTTTCCTTATTAGGTACGGTACCCTAAGAATATCCAACTAATTAGACCATAAGACAAAATTAAAGGACAATGGGCAAAATTGTATGGGACTTGGTCCAAATATACACCACTGACGAGACCTACGTAACCCGATAGACCACTAAATACTGAGTAACTTTTACAAAGACAGATCAACAAAATAAGCTGTCAGTAAAAAAATATGGGTAGTTTAAAAAACATATTTTTTTGATTTCACTCTTATTATTATGTTTATACATTTTTTTCGATAGGCAACAATACAAATACTCTTACTAACATTAAATAAAAATAAAATAAGCTGTCAGAAAGCCAAAAATGCCGTGAAAAATATTTTATTATTATTTTTGTTACCTGATGAAAAGTGAACAACAACAACAACAGCAGCATTCTTACGTATTTTCTGATGTTGCGCTTCTATAAAATAAATAAGCAGGTACCTTCTATGCATTACCTTACTTTTTCACTTATCATCATGTAACAATAATAATAATAAAATATGTTTCACGGCATTTTTTGCTTTCTGACAGCTTTTTACCAGCGTGTGGTATGTCGCGCGTTGCAAATGCGACCGACTTCAAAAAGTAGCGATGCAGTCGTGCGGCAACGAAAAGCGCGACTTTATCGCTGCAAACAGTTCCCGTGGACGATATTCCTCAGTTAACACAGACACATAATAAGATTGATATTATAGTCCTTTTTACTACCGAAATTTATGTCACCCGAACATCTAAAATGTACTTAACGTGGAAAACATAGTTACCCACTTACCTATGTTAAGATAATCCTTAATTCGGATAATATTCGCTTTTACACCCTTCCATTACGCATATTCTACCCATTTTTATAAGAAAATTCAGCACAATCCTCTAGATTTAAAATTAGCTGAAAATGTCGTGTGTCACGCAAATTGACGTTCTGTGTTTCAAGTTTTTAATTTTATTTCTGCTACGATTCCTATAGACATCACGGAACTGACAATTACAAGCGAATTATTAAAGAAGGTAAGTACTTATTTCCAGATATTTATTTATATTTGAAATTTTAATCTTAGGATATTCTTATACTTTACCATAGGTATTTCATTAATCGACTTTATTGTTTATTATTCTTAACTTGAAAATGTACCAAGTTTAAGGTGATCGAATAAATATTAACTGGCAACACAAGGGATGAAAGGTTGTACTGTTAGAAAGGGAAAGAAGGCGCAGTTATAGGTATCTGGCTCGGACCGGTTTTTATAATGCGTGCATCGTGGGCGTTAAGTCCGTCACATAAGGATTATTTTTGATTAAATGAATGGAAAATAAAGTTTGTAGTCCACAGTCATGTTCAATGGTATTACGTCGATGGTCACTCCTCACTGTCAATCAGTCTTACAAGGTCATATGTGAAGCGAGTTATTGTATCATGTTTTATATTTCGATAAGGCGTACAAAACCGCCCGAAACACGTGCTCCGGTAGTTAATTAATTGCATTTTATTAGTGTGCAACAAAATTATTAAAAATCGCTTTCTGATAACCAATAATACTCCCGCAATGGATGGCACCTACGACGAAATTATCTCCGATAATCCATTCTTTGTGGAATTGAAGACAGAATATGGTAATTTATTTCAACACTGTATATCACATTCTTGGGTAATATGTGTACCGAGAATTGGGAGTTTGACGACCCGAGTCTTCACCGTCGAGGACTTCTGCGCCCATCTGTTGGTGCCGAGCGACGAGCTGCCGGAGACACACTACAGCACCCTCACAGAGAAGCAAGTAACAGTCACCAACAAAGTTATAACACTAGAGGTAACTAAAGGACTGCCATTACAAAGTCACATACTCTTTGAAGAGACATTCTATACAGAGGACTTCATTAAATACAAAGTGTGGTGCATAGAAACACCTCTAGAACCTACTGCCACATTCAGTGACAATGCAATGTCTAAAGAATATCTTTTATCCATCAATGATTGCATAGATTTACTCTGGACACAAACTGCAGGCCGGCAAGTCCTGGATCAAATTGAACATAGTGTCCACACATTTCTGAGGAAGAATCAGACCCTACCTGTTGCCATAGGACCTCTGAGAGACACTGTAGGTGAACTGTACACACAATGCCTTCAAATTGTATTACAAAACAGAAGACTGCGGGACAAATCTAAGTCGTGCAAACAGATTTTAGAGAACATCAAAATTGCTGTTGAATGCTACATGCAGCACTTACTCTTTGACACTTTGTTCAAACCAATCTGTACATGCTGTGCCTACGAGGACTCGCATCTCAACAAAAAGATTCGGAACATGTGTGACATACAACTGAGAGATTTGGACATCAAAAAGGAGCTTTATCATGCTGTGCCCAAAGCTAAGCAAATACTATCTAAAATAGATACCTACAATACAGTTTTGGAAAAAGTTTTATGTGTGAAACAAGCATTAAATGCTATAAATAGAAAAGATGATAGCAATAACATTGTCCTGCTAACTGCTGATGACATGTTACCTGTGTTTGTTTTCCTTGTCATCAAATCTGGTCTCCCAAATTGGTACAGTCAGCTTACATACATGAAAGAGTTTAGATTCAGTGGTATTGGTAAAGGGGATGGTGATGAAAGCTCCTTTCTCATAACTACTTTAGAAGCAGTCATAGAACACATACAGTCTGGTGCACTGGCTGGCCCACCTGACCCTGAAGCTTATTACTATGAGAGCAACCTTACAGAAGATAATCTAAGCTGTGGACAGAGAAAAAATAGCTTGACTGAATCTGTATCAACATCAGACACCAATGGCAAAGAGGAAACTTTGGAGTACATATTTGAACTCATCAAAGCAAGTCATTGTGAACAAGTCCAAGCTATTTTGCAGAAAAATCAAACACACATTGACAGTATTCAAGAAACTGAGAATAATGTAGTATTAACTCTAGATGATGGTTCATCAAATGACGATGATGACAGTGACACAGAAATATATCAGAAACTTTGTCACCCTCTGTGCAATTGTAAGAAATGTCGGTGCAAAATTTCAAAAAATCTCTTGAAGACATCTCCTACTGTGATATCCAGAGATAGTCATGGTCTTACAGCATTGCATGTGGCATGTATCCATGGCAAAGCCAATACTGTGGAGTCCCTTCTTGACATTGGTGCAGAAGTCAATGCTACTGATCTGAATGAATGCACTCCTTTACACTATGCATCTTCTAGGGGTCACCAGAATGCATTACTACTTTTACTACATTCTGGAGCTAATATCAATCAAGCAAACATAGATAAGAACACACCCCTTCATATGGCAGTCAACAATGGTCATTTGAATTGTGTGAAAGCACTTATTTACTTTGCTGAACACAGCAGAAGGAAGATTAAAGTAAATTGTACCAATGAGAGTGGGAACACACCTTTACATCTGGCATCCAAATGGGGATATGAAGGCATTGCCAGATTGCTGATTGAAAATGGAGCAGAACCCTCAATACAAAATCGTAGCAACAAAACTGCATTTGACTATGCTCACAATTTAAAGATATTACAAGTCCTAAAATCTTGCACTCCCAATTTGTATGAATACATCCATATAACAAACTCAGATGTGAAAACTCTACACTGCAAAACAGATAACCCACTAGTAATGAAATTACAAAAGATGAACATCAAAAGCAATGATAACAACAATGCATCAAAAACAGTTGAAAACTTAAAATTGCTTGAGAAAATATTGAAAGCAATATCTTACGGTGATGTAAAACTTGCTTGTTTTTACATGAAAATAAACTACTCTGCTTATGTGGGCACAAATACCAAGCCTAATGGAACACACTGCCATCCGCTATGCGAATGTCAAGTGTGCAAAAAGAAAACACAATGCACATCTGACTTTGATGTAAATTTTTCAGACTCTAATGGTGTGACTGCACTCCATTACGCTGCTAGGTATGGGTTAGATGAGTTATGTAATATCCTAATACTCAACAAAGCTAATGTAAATTGTACTAATAAGAAAGGGCAAACGCCTCTCCATTTATCTGCTTTGAATAACAAAACACTTGTTATCCGTTTGCTACTCAATAATGGTGCCAATATAAACGCGATAGATTCGGCTGGAAACACACCTCTGCATGAAGTCTGTGAAATGGGTAATATTGGGGCAGCTAAAATATTAATTGCCTACAACCCTGATTTATCCATGTTAAATGGAGCAGAGAAATCTCCTCTGACTGTAGCTAAGGAAAAGGTTCATTTAACTATCATTGACTTAATAGAGAAGTATGCAAACAGTGTATTTAGAAACTGACCCCCAAATTTATAGAAAGTTATTATGGACTTACAAATCACTTTCGTTCCTAGAAATGCTTTGTAAAACCATTGTAAACTGGCTAAAAGTCCATATAATTTTGGCGGTGAACATATTCGTTTTGTATGAGTTTCGTAGTTTTAAGACAATACATTGTATATGTTAATGTGTTATATTGGATTGGAATAAGGGAACTATAATCCTAATAGCTTTAATTTTGTACCAATTTATAATCTAGGTGCTTATATATTTTTGTTATGTGTTATTATGCTTACATTCCAACTATGCTTGTCACAATTAATATTGTTACTTACACTTATATAAACTGGCATGTTTAGGTACTTTTATCTACATGTGTGGAAATCACACGGGTTTAACCACCCCAGGCAATTAAACCATGCATGAAGGAAAATATAACAAATTATGTTCACAAGTGTCGGAGATATTTTGCTATTATGATTTTATTAATATTCTCCTTGCACAAATAATTAAGGTCTCAACTTGCTGTGCCATTACTTATAAACTAACCCTTTTTATGTTAAATATGATTTAAGACTGATTTATTAACATATAGTATTTTTATGACAATTAAATATCAATGTTGGTTTATTTTTAAGTACCGACTGACATAATTAAATGGTTTTGCAATAAAATAACTTTCATTCGTAAATTAAACGTATTAATTCCAGAAATAAGTAGAATTTATTAGATATTTACAATACAAATATACAAACAGTTTGAGCGTGTTAGTACAGTGATCATAGAAAATCTTTATCCTACATGATTGATTTTGTAATAACTTGTAACCTACAAAATTCATTAAAATATCACTTTGTAAAATTCTTTAGTTCTACATAATTAACATCGCCAATGTCATTAGGTAAGTTACTCGTTATGTGTAATATACTTAATTACTTAGTTAATATTTTTACAGGAACATTATTTCCCTAAAGTTGGCGTGACTGAGTCATTGTGTGCTATGAGAGATATTATTTACCCCGTATTACGCACATAAAGTGCCAAGTTCAATCAACCTTATTGAAGTTATCCGACTGTTGACTTCTATAGTTATAACATTGAAAGTCCTTGAATGAACCAATTCGGATCATTTCGTGGTTTCGTCATTTAACACGGGCTTCGAGGCCCATTTAACATACAATAAAAATCTACTATTAGTGCACAAACATGAAATCAATAAATGTATCAACAGATATAAATGCCTCTATTAAAACTAGACACTGGTAGAATTCAAAAAAAATAAATTGGTAGGCATGTTTTAGCATCTAACAAGTTTGAAATGAACGAGGTGTGAATTTATAAATACAACCTGTAAATTCATCTAATAATATATTAGGTTCTATTTCTATTGCATAACTTTTTTTTATAAATAGTTTTTAACCAATATCTAAAATTCAAGGAGAAAGAGGCCGGTCATTGGTATATCAATTTAGTGCCACAACCATAGGCCACAACCGGTTCCCCAGACTATCAGGCCTTGACATTAGCATTTAATGGACCAGTTCTCTTGTATACACGTTTTATTCACTATCTTGTATTAGAAAGGTATTTTTATTCACTTGCTTTATTTAATAGTGTTTTTACTCATACATTCATGAAATTTAAAAAATAAAGAACCGTATACGAAATATTCACGCCATTGTTTCCACAATAAAATATTTACGGTCTTTCTACCATGATAAGTGATCAAGACAACAGCTCTGAATATCGGACTATACCTTTATATGGACTGGATTGGATCAAAATATAACAAACAAAGACTAGAATGGAACACATTAAAATATGATTACTTCAATATCATATCGACATATATCAACACACAATGAACCAGTCACGATATATTAGCGATCTTATTTATATTTGTGTATTTATCTCATATATCTTAAATTGACACATCTCACATATTCATATGTACAATACCAACAATCATAGCACCAACAAAACAATGTCGTTCCATCTTACATAAAAAATATTTCACTTAAATTTACTTAAAGGGCTCTAGATACGGTTAAACTGATTCAAACATCACAGGTTTCACCAAATCGTGTAATGTCAGTTTCATGAAGCGGTAAACTCCACTTGATTTCAATGAAATGTACAATCTGTACTACCAGGAAATATAGTTTTATGAAACGTTTCAAACAAAGCTCTTGGTTGTTTGACAAACCCATCAAAAAAATTATGTTAATAATGAAAATGGTTTTATTAACGCCCGTATCTATAAACATGTAATTACTTATCTCAAAGTAAATTATGCAAAAAAATCCTGTTTAACAACCCCTTTTGACGGACTCTCTATAGAATATTGTCATGTATGGAAGATCTGTCAAAATGGGATTGTGAGACAGATTTTTGCTTAGAATTTACTTAGGACAAGTAACCACTTGTCTATTGAAACAGGGTTTAAAATCTACGTGTCAGAGTCAAACCGTTTGACCGTGTTTAGAGCCCTCAACAATAATTACGTCGCGTCTTAAGTCTATTGTTCATTCAAATCGAATAAATAGATAAAAAATTAATCATCTTGGCCCTAGTTCCATTGCCTATTGAGACACAAATTTCACGAACACATCCCATATCAATAAAGCAGTAACAATACGACCCTTCATTACTGTGCCATAATATTATTAAAGCAACTTAATTCCTCAGTAATTAAGCGTATTTTCCGACTGATTATTGATATGATTGTATCATGCAGACTATCATAATATTAACGATTGAACTTTCGGAATATACACCATGTTAATCTACGCCAAAATTAATAATTGTCGTATCAAAAAGTCATCTCAAACAAGAAACATAATGATTTCATAATACTTGGAAATGTTGGATCAACTCGAATTCCATCAGTTAATTACTTATATCGTAACAGGTATTAGTTCCATATCACGAAAGGCGATCAAAACTATTAGGTCCCTATATTTAATAATATTGTGTCATGTAAATTAACGATACCTAATCAAATATGAATAAAGTATACAATTAGATTTTTTTCAAAGAAATATAAATTAATTATTCTATAAATAAAATAATAACAATAAAATAGTATAAATATATTAATATTTTTTTAAACCAAATCAACATTCACTAATCTCATAAGTCGCTTAGTTTATTTATGCGTCTACGCAATTTAAAATAATATCCATAATCTAGGAAAACTGGGACTTCGACTTCGAATTAAAATATAGGACAGGACGGTATGATATGAGTAATGTCGGAAAACCAACATATCAATTTCTGAATTAAAATATTCCATGGTTTGTCTTGTTTTCAAACACTATACGTTGGTTCATTTATGACTTTATAGAACACATCTTTCGCTATGCCATTTTTGGTTTCAAGATTAGAAGTTCAATTTCTTAGGTAAACACGAGAGCCTCATTGAAACCATTTTGGATTATTTTGTACATTTGGTCCCACACTCAAATCATCATTCGTCATTATAAAATTACTATTAACGTCTAAAATAAATCAATAGAGATCTAACTGTCCAGTGCCCCGTTCTTGCAACTTGTGTATTGTTTATTACTGAGCACTGCACTGTATTTCATTTCAATATATTAAATATTCTTCCTTACTAATACATTCAAAATTAAATTGCAACAACATTTTCAATTTGTGCTACCAAGATGCTACACTCGCTTGACCAGAAGCAACTTACTTTAGACAAGAATAATGGACATCACATTTAAAATTAAAATATTGCATTATTTTTATGAAATTGGCAATTATACCGAGACAATCGATAAAAAAAACCAATGTATCAAAACACCAACGTGTTCCCAGTATAAAAATACAATATTGTCTCTGATCAAACAATAAATTGTGCTTACTTACACTAATCACTGCGGCGGCAATGTCCACACTGGTATCTCCTCTCTCTTCTTTTCCTTCTTCTTATAGTTATGTCTATCTCTCATTCTGACGTCATCCTGTCTCCATACTTGCATCTCGCTCCTCCAATCGTTTATTTTGCGCGGTGAACCTTCAGGTTTTTTATAGTACCTATACTGTGTTTCGTGTGTGTTTTCATCGAAGTATACTCTACTTTTGATGAATAGTTCATTTTTGTCAGGGTCGCACATATCTGTGGGTAGTTCGTCTTCGTAATCTTTGTCGTCGTTGAGTTCAGTGACCTCTTCTCGGCTGAAGGTGAACGAGTGCGGGTAGTATCCTTGGAGGATGTCTTCGTGTCGAAACTGTTGCATTTGGAGCCACACGTGGGGGAGCAGGAGAGGGAATCGTCGAAGCCAGTAGGTGACGAACCCGTCCGGCAGCTTGCCGAGACTCTCGCGGATATCCGCTTCTAGCTCTCGGTAGTGATGTTTCTGCGAGAGATATGAGTACGTGATATTTCCAATAAACTATACGGCTATACAATAAATCAGTATACAGAATAAAAAAAAAATAACTCAATCGTTTTTTTTTTCTGAAAGCAAAACCTATCCTTCTTGCAATTTCAATTTTCTCAATGATATAATTATACTCCATTTGTTAGAGCATTAGACAGAAGTTAAAAAAGGTTATTTTTAGTGTCCACTTTGTAACAAAAGTACAAATAACATGTTACAGTTATGATTGACGACGAATTTATTATAATCTATTTATATACCAGCTTGTCACACTTAACTGTAATTAATTTAATTATTTATATTATAAAATAAATTGTCTTTCATTTAAATATTATCATTTCAGTCCAATTTAAAATTAAGTGTCAATGCTAAAAACCTAAAAGAAGCAGGGGTGAACAATACCGGGAACGTGTTTCGTTCCACTATAATCCTAACAAATCTAAAATGTTACCTAATCCGTTCAGAGGTTATGACAGCAGGGTATTTCTAATTTTGTCGGATTATGTTGTCTATGAAATTGACGTAAATAATTTTCTGTCAGTGTTTGTCATTGAGTCATTCACCATCATTTTATTTTTTCATTATTTTTTTGTTGTCAGCTTAAAATGTGTGATACGATGTTATTATAAATAAAACATAGTATAAAAAGTACTTTTATTTTGGTTATCGAAGTATTTAGCATTGTTTTATATGAAAACAATTTTAATGTAACCACTCTAATTAAAAGTTGTTTTGACTATGAAATAAAATGTTTTGGATCCCTGCTTCTACGAGCCTCTTATTTCTAATGTTATAATAAATGGGGTATAGTTTGGTAATAATAATAAAATATAGTAAACAGGAGACTTTCTAACTACTGACGGCTAGTTTCTTCATTGCAAGTAACAGCTAAAGTTTGCCAAACTGTTTTATTTTTTTATTTTACAGGCTACTTTTAAGTCGTTCATGTTGAATCTGGCCATAATTCATAAAATGTATGTCCATTACTATTAGTACCTTATTCCGTATGGCCCGCAGCAGATGGTGCGCGCGGTCGCCGCGGTAGGTGCGGCGCGCGCGCAGGTCGGCGGCCACGCGGCCGCACACGCGCGCGCGCCAGTCGCCGCGCACCACTCGCCGAGCGCCTATTTCCAGCGGATGTTCCGCCCCCACCATGGAGCAGCTCTCCACTTGGTCACTTACATCCTGATAAATGAAATGTAACGTCACGACTTTTATCCCCATTCGGGGTTAGTCAGAAGCTTGAGTGGCCATACACTACCACATTGTGGAGGTATTAAGCCAACTCAAAGCCCACATTTCACCAGATAGTCA
The DNA here is from genome assembly GCA_947859195.1 of Drymonia ruficornis. NCBI lineage: Eukaryota > Metazoa > Arthropoda > Insecta > Lepidoptera > Notodontidae > Drymonia > Drymonia ruficornis. The sequence goes on from OX401914.1 coordinate 9,200,796, forward strand.
GAACACAACGTGACAAGTGGTGAACCTTGTCGCCGTGTATACAGGAACTGACTTACCTTATATACTGCCAATACAAGTAAAATAAATAAATATCACCAGACGAACACACCAACTGTATGGTCCCATATTAAGTACTTGTATTATGGATACCGTACAATGGACTGGGGGCGATCCCAGTGACACCCAGACCAGTGGAAATTACGAAAAGGCCATTTCCGAAATGTGCCTCTAGCGGAATTCGAACCCGCAACCACCTGATCCAATGAGCCGAGCGGCCTACGCTCGAACCATTCCGCCAAGCGATCGTCAAGTGTTACAAGATAAGGCCGAAGACACATGCCTAACCAAAGAGTTTATAGCTCAGTAAAATGAAGTAATCAGTTTTCAAGCTGAGATAAGGGCCACCGCAGACATGCTACTTTTAGCATCGGCGATCGACGATTATGAGGCTGCGTCGCGCTCGTTCTCGCTTAAAGAAACGCGACGCAGCATAGATCCAGTCGCAAAATCGCCGATCGCCCATGTTAAAAGTAGCATGTCTGCGGTGGCTATAGAGCCTATCATAGCTATCATAAGATAGCTATGATAGTCGCTGACCGAAGAAGAGACGAATTAGAAGCAGCTTACTAGTAGAGTTATATCGCAATGTTGATCCGCCCTATTATTTTATTTAGACTAGCCGAGTGCTTGATGCATTTTCCATACAATTTTTCATCCCCTATGTAACGGATGAATTTTTAAAAAACTCTGATATTACTGACTTTTATTTCAAAACATAAGCCTCAACACAATTCCCATGTTTCAAACTTTCATCCCCTATTTAATTATCATTAGGCTTATCTTATTGGATGAATTTTCAAATGTTACGAACACCTGTTATGAACACTTTTGCAAAATTTCATGCTTCATGACCAACCGGTTTAAGGACAATACACACACAGCCGGACCCTGCTCGGGACGTGGACGGACCATGTCAAAGTCAAAGTCAAAGTCAAAAGGTTTTTATTCATGTAAGCTCATTAGAGCATTTATAAATAGTCAATATAAACAATATTTTAGCGTTACCACCGGTTCGAAATGTTGCTTCCATTGAGAAGAGCCGGCAAGAAACTCAATGGTTACTCTTTTCAAAAGAATAATTGTATACATTTTCAAACAGTAACGCTATGTGAGCAGGCATGCATTAACACAGTGTGAGTAAAAAAAGAAAATAAGGTATTTAAATAAAAATTAATAAAAACTAGCCTAGAAAGCTGTGCATGCCTACTCCCACTTAACTGTCAAACCAAAAGGTGAATATTTAGAACGATTGTTTTGGTGTGATGCCTTCCGTGCTTAGGTCTTGTCTGTAAAAGTTTTGGAACAACGGTGTCAAGTGGAAAATGGGCGGACCAGTCCCCGCAAGCAGCGCCCGGAACCCGAGCATGACTTGAGCAGCGGCATCACCCTCCTCAACCATTTTAGAGGGAAGAGGGTGACCCGCTCCACAGAGCCACCGCAAGCAAGGACATTAGAGTGAGCATGACCGATCCATTACCGCAGCGACATAGTTCAACAAAGCTAAGTAAGCGTACGGCAAGACAACATCCGCTACAATTGACATACAAATGCTTGTCAATGGCTACATGATACATGATTTCCACAACTTAAAAAGGTGGTAATTGTGACTAATATGTCAATAGCGCTAAATTAAGAGAAGGAAGAGGAAAACAATAAATAAATAAGGAATAAATCAAAACAAGAAATTCTGAGGAATTATTCCCGTTCCGGTGGAGCTGGACCAGCACCTAGCCAAGCATCTTTATCTTTCAAATAATCATCTAATGTGTAGTAAGCCCGCTTACAAAGCGTACGCTTTACACAAGTTTTGAATTTAGTTTCACTAAGACTAAGTATGTTTGGTGGTATTTTATTATAAAACTTGACACAGTATCCCATGAAAGATGTGTGAACTTTCGCAAGTCGAAAGCGCGGTTGATCTAATTTGTCTTTATTTCTAGTGTTATATCGATGACTCTCACCTAACTTTTTAAAGAGATGTAAATTTTTCCTAGTGTACATTATGTTTTCATAAATGTATTGGCATGGTACAGTCATAATGTTGATTTCCTTAAACCGTTCCCTCAAGGAGTCGCGACTTCCTAAATTATAGATGGCCCTAACGGCCCGCTTTTGTAAAATAAAAACAGATTCGATGTCAGCTGCCCTACCCCACAATAATATACCATACGACATGACACTATGAAAGTAACTAAAATAAACTATTCTCGCGGTGTCGATATCGGAAAGTTGTCTAATTTTCCTAACAGCGTAGGCGGCGGAGCTGAGCCGCTTCACGAGAGCTCTTATATGTGGGCCCCATTGTAATTTGGAGTCGAGCGTAATACCTAAGAAAACAGTATCATTAACGAATTCAAGTTTTTCTTTATTTAGTACTACATCGCATTCATTACTTCTAACATTAGGTAATGAGAATCTTACACATTTAGTCTTGTTACTATTCAATGCTAAATTATTAGTATTGAACCAGTTATGGACCAGAAGAATAGCATTATTCACGTTGTCCAAATTATTTACATGTCTACCTACTTTAAAAATCAAAGAGGTATCATCGGCAAATAAAACTATCTCTGCCCTACTTTGTATTATATGCGGAAGGTCATTTATATATACTAAAAACAGAAAAGGACCCAAAATGGATCCTTGAGGAACTCCCATTTTAACTAGAGAGCCTAACGATTTAACACCATTTATTTGAACGTTTTGTTTTCTACCTACTAGGTAAGATTTTATAAGTTTGAGCGCCCTATTTCTAACACCGTAATGTTCCAATTTAAGCAAAAGTATTTCATAATTGACGCAATCAAATGCCTTTGAGAGGTCACAGAAGATACCAATAGCATCCTGTGAGTTCTCCCATGCGTCGAAGATATGCTTGATTAAGGTGACACCGGCGTCGATAGTACAGCGGCCTTTGGTGAAACCATATTGTTGATCATGCAGGATGTTATTTGCGTTGAAATGATGTAACATTTGAGTAAGCATAATCTTTTCAAATATTTTGCTAAAAACTGGCAAGACGGATACTGGTCTATAGTTGTTGGGGTCTTTACTATTACCGGATTTAAAAAGGGGTATTACTTTACTGTATTTCATTAAATCCGGGAAGACTCCCTGATCAACACACTTGTTAAAAATCAAAGCTAAATATGGCGCCACAGTACCAATGATAGTTTTACATGCTTTTACTGACATTCCCCATAGATCTTCAGTTGGTTTAATTTGTATGTTACTGAAGGCTTTAACAATAGACCGATCGTTAATATAATCGAATTTAAATTCTACAGGACAAGTGGCTATGTTATCTTTAAGAAGTGAGAGTGAAAGTGAAGGAGAGCAGTTTAAAAATTCTGTTGTTTTTACAGGGACGTTTGTAAAGAACGTTTCGAATTCCTGTGCTACATCTTCATTTGAACTAATGAGACCACGCGAGGTCTCTAAAGTGAAATCTGTATTGCGTTGTTTGGTTTTTCCAGTTTCACTGTTAACTATATTCCAGGTGGTCTTGATCTTGTTATCTGCAGATATAATTTTTTGTCTAATGTGTATCGTTTTGGCCGCCTGGCATACTTTCCTAAACAGTTTAGAATAATTTCTAACATACTGAGTAAAAGCTGCATTTTGAAGCTGGGCCTTCTGTTCATAAAGCTCAAATAGCCTTTCTCTACTCCTACGTATCCCTAGGGTGGCCCAGTCACTGAAGGTAAATTTTGGTTTTATTGTCTTTGTTTTAATAGGAAATCTATTATCAAATTCTGTATGTATAACTGCAAAAAAGTCTGCGTAAAAACTATCAGGATCATCTAAGTTATAATTGGGAAAACTTAATTTGGTAAACAAAGTAGTATTATATTTTTGTAAGTTCCCTGATGTTACATTCCTACATTTAATTTTTATGGTTTTTATAGGTATGGTAGAATTAAAGGTGACCGTTTGACCACTATGATCTGACGGCAAATGGCAAACTATTGCTGTATCTAAATATTCACAACTACAGAATACATTATCTATACAAGTGGCAGAAGTAGAAGTTACTCTGGTCGGTTCGAAAAAAACGTGAGCTAAATTGAATGCTTTAAAAAGGCCTAACAGTCTATCAGTATAACTAGTTTCTTCTAAAATATTAATATTAAAATCACCACAGACTATAATAGACTTATTACTTACAAAGATTTTTTTGCTGCTCCGTCAAAGGCTCAAAAATCCGATGTTTTTGTACATTTTATATGAAGTTGCAGCACGGTCCGGGCACGGCCCGGCTATGTGTCGATGGACCATTATTATTGTAGGTTATGTGTTGTATGTCGGTCAGTCGTTAAGTATTGAATAGATTTAGTAATAAATAAATTACCTGTAAGAAATTGAGTATACTCTGCTTGCCCCAGAACATGGGATATTTGAGCACGGTCTCGCACGGCGGGCGAGCACTAGGTCGCGCTGATACCATCGCGCGGATTAATATTTTAGTCACCAACACCTCCTCTTCAGGTAATACTTTGCTAAAAACAAATAATTATTAGTAATTAATATAAATATAATCAATCGCAGAAACTCTGTTATAAATACTATTCTACTATAGGGCACCTACTCCGAAATACGAAACTAAATGTTAATGCTTCGGCTGAGGGATCGTACGTTTTCCTACTCAGAAAGTGTTTCGGATCCAAAGTTCGGATTCGATAGTCGTGATTTGACGTATCTTCTTTCGTGGACCCTACTCGAAAGACATCCGGACCACTGCCAAAACACTTACAGAGTAGGTAAACGTACGATCCTTCAGCCGTAGCATATCGTTTCGTATGTTACGATCCGGTGGTAGTTTTTACCTCCGTTCTCTCTCTAGAGACAGCAGCCAAGCCGAGGCCGAGCCCTATGTGGCGCCCTTTACACTCACCGAAGTCCGGGTGAAGTTGTAGAGGCCACTTTGGCCAACAACATATAATCAATTAAAAAAAAAAAAAACGTTTCGTATTTCGGAGTAGTTGCTAAGAATCCTCATGATAATGTATTTTGTAATTATGATGCTTACTCTAGCTGATCCAAATTGTAGTCACCGGTTAGTATATTAGCTTGTCTCCTCAACACATCGCCGAACGGATGCAGACCTCTTGATAACACATAGTAGAACACACAACCCAAAGAGAATATATCGACTGAAGTAGTCTGGAACAAACATTGTTACGTCATAAAACGATAGAGCGATGGATCTAGCTAACAGAAATGGAGACAGACACGATTCATCGCTTTTCCATGATTATTTTAAAAAATACCACACATTATGAAACAAAAATACCACACATTATGAAACTATAACTGACCGCAACCGCCGTGACTTGAATTTTGGCATAGATTTGCTATTATATGGTACCGTCTTTTGGTAGAATTTAGCACCCTCGTGACAGAGACTATATCGTGGCAATTACATGAAATAACCAAAGTTTGCCAGTATAAGTATACTGGGCATTTCATGATGTGCCTAGGCCGATCATTCAGCGTCGAGACGTTTGTCGATATGGCCAAAAATACACGTCGATTTCTTAAATAAAATAAAATCAACGACAGCAACTCAATCTTTAAGGCGTATCTCACACCAGAGCGTGAAAATACGCATTTCATGACACACTGACATGTCCTATGCTACGCATGTCGCTTTCACCCCGCAGACCCAAGCCTGATGCATTCTGCTGTAAGATCCGCCTACGTTAAAAAGAGTCATAAATCACCTACCGTTCTCTCCCCATTGATCATCTCCGGCGCGATCCAGCCGTCAGTGCCAGTGACCCCAGACCGTCTGGAGAAGCTCACTCGGCCGATATTCAACTTCTTAGATAAACCGAAGTCGGATATCATTGCCCGCACTTCCCCAGAACCGGTCGGCATTGATAGCAGCACGTTGTGCGGTTTTATGTCCCTGTGCACTGGAAATAACAATTTCAGAGTCAATATACACGGGTTTATGTAGCGATACGGATACTCAAGGTCAACTCGGTACTGTAGCAGAATACGTGTGTTTATACTATATCACCTGTTTCCCCTGAAAGGATAGGCAGAGTAGCACTGTGTGCACATGTCAGCGACTTTACTATGGTGCCATTATAATAGGGTCCATAGTTATTATATTGGACACTCTTTACCTCAAAGGACAACCATTTAGACCCAGTGCGAGTTGACGAGCGACTTATGTATATTTAAAAGACGTGCAAGTTTTCTTTTAACGATCAGCAAGTGATAAAATCATTGATGGTAACGAGAATCGCATGAAAGCCGCCGCATGTGTATGTGTGTAATTACTTCGTCTTACGCAACTGATATTAAGGGGGGGGGTGGGCAGCTCATTTGATTAGGCGGGATGACGGCAGGTGGTCCAGGGCGGTAACGGAGTGGTGGCCTAGAAGGGGACGTAGGGAGAGAGGCAATCCATCAGCCAGATGGTCCGATGACATAAAAAAGGTGGCCGGCACTTGCTGTAAAAGAATAGCACAGGACCGGAACGAATGGCGTGAAAGAGGAGAGGCCTATACCCAGCAGTGGGTGGATAAAGGCAGAGAGAACAAGAAGAACCGATATAATACCACCAACTAAGCGAGTTTGTGGTACAACCAGCGCCGCCCGCCGCCCGCCGCCTCCCTAATACCCCGCGCGCCGTTGCTCTGAACGAGTACATTGGTTTTCAGGACTGTCAAACTGTGGTAATACCGACCTATGTCCATGGAGTGCAAATGCGACAGGCCCATGGTGGCCTGCCTGAGCACTTCCACCGCGTCGATCGCACAATCGAAGCTCAACTTCTTCTCGACGTAGTCCTGCAACGTCGCCGAGCACAATTCCAGTGCTATATACCTGGAAATTATCAAATCGGTTACATACCTTATTGGTTAATTTTACTACAATTTGGCTATTATGTTCATTTCAGCATTTAGTGAGGTATCCTAATCTATTTAATTTTTTGTTTAATTTAAATGTAGTTCACAATGCAAAACCTTATACTTACATATTAGATAGCTAAATAACCTTATCCATCCATCCATATTCATCTATCATACGGCCGAATACTCCTACGCAACTCAAATTTGAGAGTTGCTTCGACGCGCCATGCAAAAAATGACGGATAACAAAGTCTCAAACTGCTAAGTGGAACTTAAATATTTAAGTAGCCTTCGAGTATTCGGCCGTGAGTCATTTTATTTTTGAGTGCAAATTTAATTTGCCAGTATTAGATCAAAGGCCCAGCCAGTTAGCCATTCTATCCATGCCAGTCATCGAACTTTTTGGACAACATTTTTAAATAACCTATAGTGCTGTATGTCATAACAACAAGGAATTCTCTTATTTCACAATATCTGAAATACAAAGTTAATAAATCCAACTCACCTAAACTGTTTGTCTCTTTCAGTACAATAGTACCGTACCACGTGCGCGTGCGCATCGGACTCGCGCAGCAGCGTCACCTCGCGGTCCGCGAATGTAAAGCATTCCGGTAACAGACGCTTCACAGCCACGGCTCTCTTGTCAAACGTTCCCCTAGAATATAAATTATTGTAGGACTTCCTATAAAGGGTGTTACAAAAGTCCATTATAATACTAAAGGGTTTGGATGAGTATCGGGCATAGGCTTAAATGGTATTAAAATTTGAATTATATTCGAACACTCTTTTTCAAATATTGTTTCCCACCATATGAAAAAAAGGAATAAAACGATCTCGAGAAACTACTATATCATAATAGGCATCAGAAAAATGTAATAAAAATAATGTTAAAAATGCGTGTCCAATAACTATTATGATTCAGACTGTCACCCGCTTCTGGCTTTAAGTCGACTTCTGGGACAGCCTGTATATTAAAGTAAAATATAAAGATTCAATATTCACCTGTACACAAAAGTGCCCTCGCATCCTTTGCCCAGCACCTGTTCCGTGTTGAAACTAATCTTCCCTATGCGCACTTCGCCATTGCCAACCTCGACCAACTGACCAGTCACTTCGCCGTTTGAGGAGGTTGAAGAAACGTTGGATCCTCGGGAACCACCCTGCGACAATTGTTGGAACTCGCGAGCCTGGAATAGATTCAAAACTGAGAACGTTTTCCCAAGACATAGCGAGAGCTTAATGCATACAAATATGGGCCTCAGAAGCGGTTAGACTTTAGAGGGATGTTAGCAAAGATTAATCAGATATGGTACTGCTTACTTTGCAATCACTAAACTTGTGCTCAGCGCAACATGCAGCGAAATTCACACATTCTCGTTGTTTATTGAGATAAAGAACACCTATTTTTCCTATCGCCTATATTTAACTCATACCCAAACCTCCTCCTCCTTTTTGGCAGATTAAAATTATTATACCATAAAAATACATCATCTATAACTCAGACGAGAATAAAAGTAAGAATTGTTCTCTTATGTAATAATGAGTTGCTATCAACTACTATTCGATATAACGATTATCATGGCAAATATGCACCAGTGGCCCAATTACCCACAAAACATGTGCATCCCATCTGCCCAAACAAATGGAGGAAATTTGCATTTTCCATAAGACCAAAGCCGCGCGAATATTAAACAACGATCGCGTACGTGGGAAAACTGTGTCAATACAAAACTTTATAAGTTAATATCATAACGTTGATTGCAATTGTAAAATTAAAATTAAAACTTATATAATTTTTCAGTAGAATTTTAATTTAAATAGTCTTTTATTAATTCTGTGTCCTCATTTTTATACGGCGTTTGCTGTGCAATAATATTTACTTAAGTAGTACCAAGACTGAGCCGCTTTCAGAGGCTACGCACCGAGTGCAACTATGACCCCGTTCCGTACTTCAGTAACGTGTTCAGTTCAGTTGCGCCGTCAAAGTAAATAGTTGCACTCAGTACGTAGCCTCTGAACGCAGCCCTACTATTAAGAACCCAGTGCGAAAGCAATAATGCGTTTCGTTCATGGTCCCGGTTCGTAATAGGCCCCTGCTGACTTACTTATTATTCGTTAATTTATTCGTTTATTTATTAATCTTATCTTTGATTCCTTTTAATTTGTTATTAATAAACCGAATCGCATATTACACGCATACGATAAGAGAAAGAAAGCGCACTGATAAATAAATTAATCACGTTGAAACCGGCGTGCTCGCTGCGGGGCCTTAGCAACGTGACCAATGAGAATGGAAGGCTACTTATTCATTACGAATATTATATAATAATGATTACTAGGTAGTTATATCATTTATACTATAGTATTTCTCAGTAGTTATACAGTTGTTTGCGTTTCGAATTTGGAATATTTTAAAATAATGTCGGTGTTAAAACCTTTGTATATCTCAAAGTTGTAGGTGCCTTATCCCACTCGCAGTTTTCGCGTGCGAGTGCGCGACAAGATCCTCTGTCTCATTCGCACTAACACTGCCTCGCTTATAAACTGCCAATGGGATAAGGGTGCGTTTCGATTGAAGCGGAGCGGGGCCGAGCGGACCGTGAATTGGCCAATCACAGTGCTCGAAATCTCCACTCCGCATCAGTGGAAACAGTGTAAGCGGGGCGGAGCGGAGATGAGTGGACTTTCGAATAAAACAAATGAACACGCGGCCCCGAGCCGGACAGAGCGGAGTCGAGCAGGCTGTGGTGCCGAGTGGTGGGCACGAAGCGGAGCGGAGCGGAGAGGAGAGGAGCGGAGCGGAGCGGCGCGGAGAGGATCGGAGCGGAGCGGAGTTGAGCGTACTTTCGAATAAAACAAATGAACACGTGGCCCCGAGCCGGACAGAACGGAGTCGAGCAGGCTGTGGTGCCGAGTGGTGGGCACGAAGCGGAGCTGTGCGGAACTGTGCGGAGCTGAGCGGAGTTGAGCGGAGCTGAGCGGAGCTGAGCCGAGCTGAGCGGAGCTGAGTGGAGCTGAGCGGAGCTGAGCGGAGCAGAGTGGAGAAAAGAGGAGCAGAGCGGAGCGGAGCGGAGCAGAGTGGAGAAAAGAGGAGCAGAGCGGAGCAGAGCGGAGCTGAGCGGACTTTCTAATACAATATATGAACACGCTGCCCCGCTCCACCCCGCTCCGCTTCGTCGCGTTCCGCCCCGCTCCGCTTCAATGGAAACATTTGCCACTTCTCACTGCTATTCTCCGCTCCACTCCGCCCAGCACCGCTCCGCTCCACCCCGCTCAACCCCGCTCCGCCCCGCTCCACTTCAATGAAAACATTTGCCACTTTTCACTGCTCTTCTCCGCTCCACTCCGCCCAGCTCCGCCCCGCTCCGCCCCGCTCCGCTCCGCCCCGCACCGCTTCAATGGAAACAGTTGCCACTTTTCACTGCTCTTCTCCGCCCCGCTCCGCTTCAATGGAAACGCAGCCTAACGCTTTAATGCCCGGTCCCTATATTCAAGAAACGATGAGACAGTAGAACTTTGACAGATTCCTTTTTCAAAATTCTACCGCAAGCTACTGTAAGCAAAACGAATACCTACTTTCTTGAATACAGGAATCGGGCATAGGAGAAGGCTTGTTGTGCATAATTATTATTTTTAAAGATCGCTTACCTGATATCGCAGGTACCAAAACATGGTGATCACCAACCCGACCAGTATTATAAGAGCTACTTTAAGCACTTGATTCTCTTGCTGGTAAAACCAAACATACGCCCGCTTGTACCACAAATCCGGTCTGAAATTGAAACCCTCGAAAAGGTCTTCGGTCTGTACCGACACGGAAATAGAGTTGGACTTCAAATTGGTCTCATTTTCTACGTCATTCGGGGTGTCTGAGTGGACTTGTCCGTTGATTAACTTTATACCGTTGTTCTGCGATTCTTGGACGTTTAAGAAGTTTGTGTTTGGGAGTTGTGGCAGCCATGACGTCGTCAGTTCGGGTACTTTGTAGTGTCCTAGTAACAAGTAGGGCGCGGCCACGTGCAGGTTCAAATCGTTGAGCTTATAGTGCACGTTTTTGAAGGGCTCGTACGGCTGGCTCTCGGCTTTAGCGTCTTCCGTCGAAGGTCCTTCTAGCAGTAAGGGTTGTGTGTGACCGGTCGATATAGTTATCGTGTTCTTGTCGACTAGTGATGAGAGAGCGTAGAGTCCGTGATTGTGCTCACCGACATAGAGGGTCGGGCTAGAAGTAAAATTACCCTTATTATATTAGACAGTAAGTACACATACAATAGATAATTATTTATTTTTTGTAATATCCGTTCATTTGCGCATTAAAATGTTTGTTGGCCTTGTAATACTGCAATCTAGAGCATAAAAAGCTGAACGAACCATAATTGAACCTATTACAATTTAGACAATAGCCTAACATGGTTCCACAGTCCAGCGTTACTTTTAAGAACCTATAATAGTTGGAAGTATGTATTAACATAACATAATAGTAAAGTGATAACATTATATTACAATCTTTTTATTTAAAAAATAAAATATTTTAAAGTAATGTATAATCTAGCTATTCCTTACGACTACGTGCGCGCCGAGTATAATAAAGGAAAACGGGTGTAAAGAAATCCAAAGGTCTCATAGCAATGATAAGTGGGGGAGTGGGATCTCACTTTTTAGCGTTTTTCGATACTAATATTATAGAGAAAATTTCTGATTGACTGACTGACCGAATAACTGACTTATCAACGCCGAGACGAAACTACTGAAGATAGAAACATGAAATTTGGACAGTAGGTATATTTTATGACATAGGCAAACAATAATAAACTATTTTTATAACTTAAAATAAGATACTCACTACAATTCAATATTAGAATTCTTAATCCCGTGTCCATTGCTCAATGTGGTGGCATCCTCCATGATATGGTCCAGGGTATCATCCCCGATAGAGTTGAACGGCACTGAGATCAATCCCTCCCTGTCTAGTATGTAGGCGGCCACGACAGGCGTCTCGAAGTTATGGGACCACACCAGGTCGCCTGTCTTGCGGTCGAAGGACATCACTCGACCGCTTGATGTCGATGTGAAATGAATGATGCCTGGTGATTAGAAAGAAAGAAAGATAAATAATGATATAAATAATAAAATGATAATAAATCGGGTTGGAGTTTTAGAATAAAGTAGATAAGAATAAAAATTACTACAAGCTAATCGTATTCAGGTATCGTATCGAGTACAAAAATACGTTTGTGAACCCGTTTCCATCCCGCGTGATAATTGAACGAAGATATACCTATCATGGTTAATCATGGAATGTATCACGGAGCAAGGTAATTACGTAAAGACATCATAGATCTATACTAATATTATAAATGCGAAAGTTTCTCTGTCTGTCTATCTGTCTGTTACGCTTTCAAGGCTAAACCGCTAAACCTAATTTTGGTATTGAGATAGACAGGACCTTGATGCATAGGCTACTTTTTATCCCGGAAAAATGTCAGGTTCCTGTGGGATTTATTTCGATGCAAATCATGTATTTCTGTGCTTCGGAGGGCCGTAAGAAATCAGTCCCGGTTGTTGTCATCTAGACAGCAGTCTTTAATCCATGTCAGTGGCCTTCGGGCGGCTTCTGTGAGAGGGAGCTACTACCCCGGTCGAGCCAGCCCTTATATGAGCTGCAGCCAAATAGCTACAGTTTGGCTCTACCACCAGTATACCTATTTTGACATCACTTCTCTCTAGGGCTTGTATTAATAAATGCATCTCAAAGTTGAGATCGATCTTAAGATGCAGTTTTGACGCTTAATGTATGTAACATCTATAAAAAACTGCATCTTAAGATCGACCAACCCCCCCCTTCCCCCCCTCCATTCCAATGCCCTTCAGTCGGCAATGTGCGAGCAATGCCTTTGGTATTGCAAGCATCTATAGGCTACGATAATCGTTAACATCAGGCGGCCCGTACGCTTTTTTGCCACTGCAGACCTATAAAAAAAATCGATCTCAATTTTGAGATGCATTTATTAATACGAGCCTAGATGTTTTTAGTATGATGAAATTTGATGACACATGTTGTTATTCGTACCATAATCGTTCAACATCTCTTTGCCCATCGCGTGTGACGTGTAATCGAAGAATGTGACGTTCCATTTGTGATTGACGTTCTTGGAATCGTACATCAGAATGTTGTATTCAGTGCGCGCGACGTAGATTCCTCTCTTCTTGTCGGGTACACACGTATGGTCGTCAGAGTTCTTGAAAATCTTCGATTTGTCAAAACCTAAAATAAATTAGGATAACATTAATAATATTGATTGGAAGGTTTATTAATATAATGGGCGATGATAACGAGAGAGCTTGCAATCACTTCCATTGCGACTCTGTTGCAAACCTAAAAAGACTCGCTACCCTAATGTATCTATGACAGCGATTCATTTGGGGTGGGGGTTGAAAAATCACCAAAATCGCCTCACGTAATTTATGGACAACCCCTCACGTAATTTATGGTCTGGCAATTGAGTCGTAATAAGAGGTAATGATAAACCCCCCTGGCCAGAATTAACTCAACCATAAGTCAGAAAAGCCGTCTGTACAAAGAAGGGAAAGTGAGAAAAGAAATTTGTCAACAAAAGAATTGAAATTTATTGGGTTCAAATCACACCTGACCGGCTATGATCACTTGATGAATAGGCATGATAGCATAACGACATTATTAAGTCGATTTTATTTCATGAATATCCTTATTATTACCTAAATTGCACTCAAATAGCTATTTAAGGGAGTCATCGGCGACCGCTCAGCGCAGTGGTTCGAGCGTACGTTTTCAAGGTGGTAGAGCCAAGCTGTAGCCAATTGACTGCAGCTCATAAACGGGCTGGCTCGACCGGGGTAGTACCACCCTCTCACAGAAGATCGGCGTAAAGCAGCTATTACAGCTGCGTTTCGTACGATGAGTAAGAGAGCCGTAAGCCCACCCCCCCTCCCCCTCCCTCCATCCCACTCCCCTTCAGGTCGGCAATGTGCGAGCAATACCTTTGGTATTGTAAGCATCTATAGGCTACGGTAACTGCTTAACATCAGGCGGGCCGTACGCTTTTTTGCCACCGCAGTCCCATAAAAAAAAAAAAAAAAAAAAAACGCCGCTCGGCTCACTGGATCATGTGGTTGCGGGTTCGATTACCGCTAGAGGCAAATTTCTAAAATGGCCTTTTGGTAATTTACCCTCGTCTGGGTGTCACTGCGATCGCCCCCGGTCCATTGTATGGTAGCCAAGCATTGCTTAGTTTGGAACCATACAGTTGGTGTGTAAGTCTTTCTACAACTAGCTTGGAACAAATAATAAAATACTTTAACCTTGAACTTAAAGGTCAACTAAGGAAAACCGGTTACGCTCACAACCAATATCAAATAATACGACGGACGATAGCAAAAAAATAACTGTCATCACCAATTGTAATCAGTAACAGAAATAATACCGTATATTACCGCAAGGTAGGTTACGAGTAAAGTGGACACATAATTGCGATTTACAACGATCGATAAGCGAGCCTGAAATATCATTCATTTGATGCGTCCAGATTCCCCGCATGCTTCGCCCGAGCACTCATGTTTTGCCTCGCCATGTCTGCGGGAATATGTCATAACGGGAGGACTAATAGCGGCGCTATGCAACATTGCCAATGCAATTCATTTTTCTGATTTTCTAGCAGAATCCTTAGCAATTCCGCTAAATTCTGTAAAATTCTCACACATTTTACGCTATTCGTGACCATTTCACGGAAATTTAACGGATTCTGCTAGAATACCTATCAGAAGAATGAATTGCCTTTGCAGAATTTATGCAACATTGCATAGCGTCGATATTAGCCTGAGCGCTCGGGCGCGGCATATGCGTTATGTAGTTGGTAAATGAATAAGTGTACTAATTAATGCGTACAGAATGGCAACTCTCCGCCCCCCCGGCATATGCCACATATGGCGCATAATAAGTACTTATAATTTACCTCGCCGCGAGTCAATCCCCGCAAAACATCGATCGTTCGATCGTTTCGATCGATTTCCCATCACGTGCGGTTCGTCAATATCTTGGTAAATATTAGCCGCGTGTTCAAAGGTAACGTCATGTCATGGTTGCTACAACAAGGCTTCGAGTTTCACAATTATGACCGCCTACAACATGTCGACCGTCAAGAGTTGACGAATTATAAAGAAGAATTCACGGAGATAATATCAGAGACCAGTGGTTTCTCAGTCAGGGTCAAACTGTTGCCGTTCCGCGACCGGTAGCCGCGATCACAATAAACTATGTTATTATGACTAAGTATAGACGGAAAAAAATATTTTTCGACGAGGTACCCAACTGCCTTAATAAATGTTGTGCCCTAATTATTTCGCCGTCACCGGGATAGCAGGACTAAGCAAAACAAATGGTTGGGAATATGGCTAGTAAAAAATCGCTAAAATCGAACATACATATCAGTAATTAACAGGGCCTTAAGTCCGCAAATTTTCGTTAATTCATCGTGAATCTTAAATTCCTGGCGGTCGTCGCCCAGAGGATTGCTAGCAGACGTCAGCCGACTAACTAAAATTAGCAGACTTAGGGCCCTGGATAACAACAAAAATACCTGAGACATGTTCCCTAGACCCAGTCAAAGGGTCCAGCATGAACCACGTGTCACTCTTCTTGCCAGTATAGAGTATGCCGTCAGTGGACCGGCACGGCGCGTTGGCTACCAGTTCAGGTATCGTGAAGGGCAGCTTTTTCAACATCTGCTGGTCGCTTCTCGGCCCGTACATATAGAGGAACCCATGGCGGGGGTCCGGTAGAAACTGGGGCATTAAGTTTGCATGCTGGTTGGGGACTTTCACCACGGGTTCTAGGAAGAAAAATATAAAAATAGTACGTTTTTTTGTTATTGCCTAGGAAGGCACACTGACAGACGGTCCATCTAACTAATGGTAAGTGGAAACCGCCGACCAGGACATCTATAACTTAAAGGGAGCAGACGCAGCGTCGACCTTCTAGGGACCTGTAAACATTACCTTTGAAGAACCCCATGTTGAAGTGTAAAGGAATGACTTCAGGATGGGAGATGATGCATATGCACGGGTGGAATGCTCGTACGTACATTTGTGGGATACCAAGCCTCCAGGTAGTATTCATAATCCACTGATTGGTGCTACCCACTACTGGGTATAAGCATCCTTTCGATCACGCCCACCAAATAACCAGATTTCACGTATCTGTTTATTATTTCGACTTTTCGACGAGCGACAACTTTCGATTAGTTCGCGGATCGAGCGTAGGCCGCTCGACTCACTGCACCGACCTTTTTTTGGTACCTTTCTCGTACATAATCATAGCACAAGTTTTTGGATTAAATTATACCTATTATAAGCACCTTCAAACCCTATTAGGGGTCATCCATAAATTACGTTACACGTAAAGGGGGAGTAGGGGTCGACGAAATGTGACAAGGGGGGGAGGGGTCCTAAGTTAAGTGATGTCACATTTAAAAATCCAATATATCCAAGTATTAAAACCGAAATTTGAACTGTTAACGAAACATTTTGAAATTTCTGAATATTGTAATAAATATGTGACAAGGGGAAGGGGTCTAAAAATCATGAAATTCGTGTGACGTAATTTATGGATGGCCCCTTATGTGGATCATGACAAGATTGTAATCTGTTTTAGGTCCAATAAATGAAAAAAAGATGGAACCAGATGTCGCCTATCGTTCGTTCCATATCTGTTTCTATTCCCATGAGCATATAAAATGATGCTGCAAAAAGTACATCTCGTATCAATGCATGGTCATATGCAACATAAAAAAATACACCCAAAATAACATTGAAACAGCGCAAAATTACATCGCTACAATGTATCATCAAAAATAAACATACAGATTATATAATTTACTCTAGATGATTCGACATGATTACCCTTTCGACTAGTACAATAAAAAATTTCACTACATGCGTGTTGATAATGGAAAGCGATGAGTACCGTGCCTGGCTCACACATGGCGATAAAAAATCTTATCTACGACGACCCAATAACATAAACTCTAACATTTTAATCTATTTATTGAATTCGTTAATCACCTGCATGAACATATGACCACGACGGTTTTTCCTGAAGGGGAGGGGTGGGGGGATCAGAGAATTTGATATTATAATCTTTGGTGTTATAGGAGGTCATTGTAACAAGAGTATCTACCTACCAATAATTGTTTTTTTATCCTGACAACCAGCATCTCATATCAGATTTCAATCCCACAGCTGCTTTTAGTGAAGTATTTAAATACAAATAGTACAATTTTCAAAATTTTTCGTAAGAAATTCAAATTTCGGTTTTAATACTTAGATATATTAGATTTTTAAATGTGACGTCACAAAACTTAGGACCCCTCCCACACCCTTGTCACACAATGTCACATTTCGTCAACCCCCTCCCCCTCCCTTTACGTGTGACGTAATTAATGGATGGCCCCTTAGGTACTTACTAGATAAGGGATATTCCACACGTAACCACATGTCTTCCTCAAGACAAGATGGTGTTACATTGTGGTGGTTGTGGATTGTGGTGGTTACATTGTGGATCATTACAATAATTGGATTTAAGAGATGTGATAGTGGGAAATATATCTAGAGATTACTGATAAGATAGTCATATAAATTGATATAGGTATCAATTCATACTTCAAGCAGTCTCATTATAAACATGATATGTCTGTTTAATCCATTACTAGGTCACATTTATAAGTTAATATCAATACAGCTGAATATCAATCAAACAATGTATTAAAAATAAAAATTGAAATTTCCAGAATGACACAGATTATTGATATTATGTTTAATTATATCTAAATCCTTTTATCTGATTACTGGAGGTTGAAAAATTTAAGGCTAGGAATTAGTTCATGGAGATTACAAAGTTTAAACGAATTTTGTTCTAGAAACCAGTTTTAAATGGATTATACTTATAATATCCAAAGCCAGTTCGTTAGTGATACACCTCATACAATATCATCATCATCTGCCTTACCTTATCCCATTATCTGGGGTCGGCGCAGTATGTCTTATTCTTCCATTCATCGCGCTTTGCTGTCATACTTACATCCACTCCAATCTCATTCATATCACTCTTTATACAATCCATCCATCTTTTCTTGGGTCTTCCTCTCGTTTTGTATCCTTCCACATTCATATTCAACATCCGTTTAGTCACATGCTTTTCATCTCTTCTCATCACATGCCCAAACCATTCCAACCTCCTACCTTTTACCTTATCTGTTATAGGCGCTACTTTGAGACTGCCTCTTATATACACATTCTTCACCTTATCCATTCGCGTCACTCCACACATCCATCTCAACATTCGCATCTCGGCAGAGTGGAGACGCTTCTCTTCACGCACTTTAGCCGCCCAGCATTCCGAGCCGTACATGATCACAGGTCTTATGATCGATTTGTAGATTTTCCCTTTTATTCTTAGCGGCATTCTCGGGTCGCATGTAGTGCCAGTAACTTGTCTCCACTTCTGCCAGCCAGCATTGATTCGCCGTTTCACATCCCGATCAACTTCTCCGTCATGCTGGAGCAACGAACCTAGGTATTTGAAGTCAGAGCAAACTGGTATAAGGTTGTTATCTATTGTAATTGGCACTGCACTAGAGACACCGCCGAAATCACAGAACAAATATTCAGTTTTGGTTCTGCTGATTTTCAAGCCAACAGTCTCTAGTGCGTGCTGCCAATCCCTTAGTTTGCTCTGTAACAGTGCACCATCCTCCTCGATCAGTACAATATCATCGGCAAAGAGCATACACCTGGGCGCCTCTTCCTGTAGGGCCGATGTCAAAGCATCCATAACTAACAGGAAGAGGTATGGACTCAAGGCCGATCCCTGGTGTAAGCCGACTGCTACTCCAAATCCGTCCGTTACCCCAGCAGCAGATCTCACTCGAGTGACCGGGTTTTTATACATGGCACGAACCAACTCAACATACTTCACAGGCACACCCCTCTCTTTCATCGCCCACCACAGAACCTCCCTGGGTACCCTATCGTATGCCTTTTCGAGGTCAACAAATACCATGTGCAAGTTTTTATGGGCACGTCTGTACTTCTCCATCAACTGTCGAATGGCAAATATGGCATCCGTTGTTCCTCTACCTGGCATAAAACCAAACTGGTTTAGGGTAACCTCAGTTTCCATCCGCAGTCGCTTCTCTAACACCTTCTCCCATATCTTCATCGTATGCGCCATCAGCTTTATTCCTCTATACCCGTTGCAATCTTGGACGTCCCCTTTTCCCTTAAAAATAGGCACCAGGTGACTGCTGCTCCATTCCAAGGGGATAGTTTCCTCGTCAATGAGTTTATTGAAGAATAAAGCTAACCACTTGTATCCGTCCATTTCTAATATCTTCCATACTTCTGCAGGTATGCCATCTGGACCCACCGCCTTTCCATTTTTCATCCCTCTAACCGCATTTTCTACTTCCTCCACGCACACTTCACCAATCACTCCTAAGTTTTCTCTGGCCTCATTTAAAACACCGTTCCAATCATTCTCTACATTTAACAACCTTTCAAAATACATCTTCCATCTTCTTTTAATATCTTCATCTTTCGTCAATACTTTTCCAGCCTCGTCTTTCACCCATTTGATGTGGGTTAGATCTTTGCTCTGATTTTCCCTTGTTTTGATCATCCGGTATAGTAGTTTTTGTCCCACAGGATCATTAAGCTGGGAATAGAGTTTTTCCTGTTGTTCAGCTCTTGCCATGGCTACCGCTTTTTTTGCTCTCTTTTTTGCGAGGTTATAGGACTGCTTCCTCTCCTGAGCTATTGGATCACTACCCGTACAACTCTGCCACTCTTTGAATGCATTCTTCTTCTCATGCAGAGCCTGTTTTACATCATCCTTCCACCACCAAGTTTCCTTTCCAACCTTACTTCTCTTACCTTTTGTTTGACCTAAAACATCCTTAGCAATCTTCCTAATTCCGTTAGCTATTTCCTCCCAACATTCATTCACAGACATTCGAGGTAACCTTTCATGCATATCATTCATTTTGCCTACTACCTGTTCTTTAAATACCTTCGCACGTTCTTCTTCTTCTAGCATCCACCACTTAATTTTTGGGGTTGGCTTTATCTCATTACTGATGTTTTTAAGTTTTATTCTTAATTCTATCACTAGTAATCTATGTTGTGTAACGACTGCTTCTCCCGGTATTACTTTGCAATCTTTTACCAAATTAAGCCTATTCCTGTTAATGAGAAAATAATCAATTTGAGTTTTGTATGGGCCGCTCTTATACGTTATGAGATGTTCCTCCTGTTTTTGGAAGAACGTGTTAGCTATCGCTAAGTCAAAGGCGCTAGCAGCTTCTAGAAGGTTTTCACCTTCCTCATTCCTATTCCCAAAGCCTTTACCCCCATGCACCCTTTCATAATCCTCATTACTTTTCCCTACATGTGCGTTGAAGTCCCCGCCTATGATCAGGTCCTCATTTGCCGGTATGGCCATTATTACTGTATCCATATCCTTCCAAAATTCTTCTTTTATACTATCCTCGCATCCCACTTGTGGGGCATAAACGCTCACTACATTCAAAACGACATTTTTAAGCACAATCTTTATCGCTATTATTCTATCATTTACCCTTTTCACGTCTGACACACTCCCTTTTAAATCGCTATCTACAACAATCCCTACCCCGTTACGTTTTCCATCCTTACCACAATAATATAGCTTGTACCCTTCTCCAATCTCTCTTGCCTTTGACCCTTTCCATTTTGTCTCCTGTAGGCAAGCTATATTTATTCTCCTTCTCTTTAATAAATCTGCTATTTCCGCACCTTTTCCAGTCATACTTCCCACATTCAGGCTTCCCATTCTTAACTTTTTCTCCTGGACTTGCTTCTTACGTCGCGCCCGTCCAGGAAAGCGCGACAACCCTTGTCCACTTCCCACAGTCGCCGGGTGCTGCAACTGCGCGTCGCCTCGGGGGGACGCCCTAACCCTATCACTCTCATTTCGATACATACTTTAAAGGCATACAAGGTTTTGGCATGGTTTTTTTATGACCGGCCGCCAACCAGACGTCAACCCTTCTCGGGAGTGAGCAGTAACCCAGCTAACTCGGGCTTAGGATGCCATACGCATCGCCATCCTAGAGTGCTGTCCTGCTTCCGACAGTACTCAGCCCAGACAAGCCCTCCTCCGGTGTGGCACCAGAGTACTGCCTCGTCTGGACTACCGTATGCACGGTATTTGTGCTGGATTTTGTCGCCTTCTACGACACGCTACTAGTCCAGCTTGCGGTGGGGAATACTCATATTCTTACTCCGTCCCCACACCTCATACAATATATCCTTATAAAACAAAAGGATAAAAAAATAATAAACAGTCTACAATACTACATTAATATTCTACTTACACACAGTTTAGTTGTACACAACCATATCGATAAACAAGTAATTACTTGTTCTCAAGTAAATTCTAATCAAAAAACTGATAATCCAGTTTCGACAGGTTCACTGTAGAATATTGTAATATTATATTGAAGATCTGTCAAAATGGGATTGTGGCACAGGTTTTAAGCTTAGAATTTACTTAACAACAAGTAAGCACTTGTCTTTAGATATGGGGGTTAGTGTAAATTTATTTCATTATAGGAATATTATATGTATCTCGAAGCAAAATCTCAAAGCTTTGAACCAGAACCAAATTATGTTTCATCATCATAATTTCAGCTGAAAAATATGTTGACCAGAATACAACTCCAATTTAGTAATTTTGATGTATGCATACAATAGTAGTAGGTATACCTAGAAAGATAATGGGCTTTGATCTGAGTGACAAGAAAAAAAGATGGTCTATGGTGGTCAGTGATAAACTTTAATAAACTACTGCAAGTCAATAAATGGCATAATAAAAGAACCTTACTTAGAATCAAAACAACAGATAAAACTTTTCTCCTTACAGACATTATTGACAAATAATTCAAGGTCTGCTATTGTCATCATAATCATTGTTTACTAACCATCTTTCAGCTTCCAAATGATGTTGCCCGCCAAAGGCTCAACTGCGACCATGCCGCCCCCTAACGTGGCAAATAATAGCGGCCGGTCGTCAAAAGCCCGCGACAACTCCGTACTCTGTTACAACAACAATAATACAAATAAATACTCAACAATTTCACCTTGCAATTATATATTGTACAATACCAAATAATCAATGCATTGCAATCGGTGGAAATCTCACGTTACTCACCTTCCCGTCTTTGTCCACAACGGTACAGAGGCCGTACGACCCAAACAAGAACAATAACACAAATAAGTACTTCATATTTGTCGCATATATTGTTAATTCACTTCGTACTTAAACATTATATGCAATTTCCATTATTTTTCATGTAATAAACGCAATAAACCATACAGAAACAGATACGTCGCGAATGTTGGGTTATTTGACAATATTGACAGATAGACACAAATACGCATATTTGGCAGATAGACTACCCTTCCATCACATTGACATTGGCACTAGCGTAACACTACACTATACTGATTTAGTCGATTTCTATTAATTTTAGTCGAACTACCTAATTGGGCAATGAGGCTCCAGTCTAATGCGTTTGACCGAACAATGGCTGGCTTGCCACGCCAACAAAACATGTCGGTTTCAATTGTCTACGCAGTAGTAAGCTTGGAAAATTTCATTTACAGCATGTGAAGTCTTAAAAAAGGTAGTACGACAAAACAATGGTCATCCGAGGTCACTCAATTACCGACAAATTAATCTGTTAACAGTGCCAACACGGAGGCACGTTTTGCCCGGTTTAGAATTTTTGCTTTTTACTAAGGGTAGGTCAGTCAGGCGATAAGCAGGATGATTTTTAGGGTTCCGTAACCAAAGGGTGCCAACGGGACCCGGTTACTAAGCCTACGCTGTCCATCCGTCTGTCAGCGGGCTGTATCTCACGAACCATAATAGGTAGAGACTTGAAATTTTCATAGAATGTGTATTTCTGTTGCCGCTCTACAACAACAAATACTAAAAATAAAAAATAAAGGGGGTCCCCATACAAGAAACTTAATATTTTTGGCGCTTTTATTTTACGATGGTACGGAACCCTTCATGTGCGAGTCCAACACACAAATGGCCGGTTTAAGCTATACATGGGTAGTTGTATTGTACCCGTAATACGGGGTACCTATAGTAGTAGTGCAACGGGCATTTTTTACCGAAATAGTATACCACACTAGCGCAGTTTTGCGATTCATCACGCTTTCGGTTTTAGATAGGTATTTATGCAACCAATACCACCAACTAATCATGTTTGTGGTATGCACCGCAGGAGTCAGGACATTCATCCGGAGTGTATGGAAGGGTACACAGTGTAGGGGTGATAGACATAGACACAGTGTAGGGGTCATCTGTATAGATTGTATGAATTGAACTACCGCGTCCTGCCGTCTTGTACTACCTCATGCACGAATAAAGTGAATCGACTAACTAATGAATCGACTAGACATTGATATTGGTGGTCTACCCAACTCTAGGCTAAACAGTCTATCTGTCACTTCTGTCACTGATTGACTGACAGACGTTCCAAAACGTCGAGCGAAACGATTCAATTTTGTGAACACATTTGTGAATTTGTAATTTTATTTCGGGATTACAGAGTGTAATTTGCCAATAAACAAAAAAGAAAATACTGACTAAACATTATTTCGATTAGAATTCTCGTTACATGAATATCAATAACGTACAAAACAGAATTATGGTATTCTACGGATAAGTTATTCGATAATAAAATGGAGATCTCTGGAGTAGGTATGTATCGCGTATATTTTGCTAACATTTATTTAACAACGTTCTGTCTACGATGAAGTTCGCAGTAACATAAACCAAACCACTTCATTTGCATACTTATTTGATTAGCTATTCCGAGGCGGGGACCGGCTGTTTATCAGCTAGGATTACAACTTTCGTGTTGCCTAAGTTTCTTTGACAACAAAGACGATAACAAACAACCAGTCACGAATTCATAGCCACTCCACATTGCCGCTCGACATATATTTTGAAGTAGTCGACTTTTTGCGTTGTACCTATTCGTGCCAACTATTTTTAGATTGTTATTATTCTGGGGATAAAAAATGGGTAATTTTATATAAAAATATATTGGTGTGTATTTCATGTATTGCCGTTCGTGTGGTTGTAGTAAGCGATTGCTTATTCCAGGTAAATCACCAAACACAACACTGTCCTTCAGGTATAATGCTAATAATGAAGAATTAGAGGAATTGCATCAGGGTTGTGAGGATGATCCCCCCACCCCGCAGTGTGACCCGCCTCCAGCTGCACCTAGTGAGAATGCCAGTCCCAAGAAAGGTGATCGGACACCATCCATCATAGACAAGTATTTTAAATCCATGCGTACAGAGAAACTAGTTGAGAAACTTGATGATGTGAAACCTGTGGAGACTAAGCCTTTAGAAGAGTCACGGAGCACACCTGTTCCTAAGGAAGTGACGTCTTCTCCAATGAAAGAGTATTTGAACCGTTTAGGCAAGAGGAGTACACCAGAAGTGACTCCTGACGTCAAAGAAGGCAGCAATGAGACGTGGAAAATATTCCATGACTTCAAATTCAAAATAGCACAGGCTGTTGAGGATATGAAAACGAGATCTGTTGAAGGTAAGTTATAAAAATCACCGAAAAGAAATTCATGATCAATGATTCATTAGATGTTTTATAATGTTTGTTCTTTATAATAGAAACAAAGGAGAAGTCAGTGCCTAGAGAAAATTCCATGTCAGACTCTGAAGAGAACTCAGCGATAAAGGACTCTGACCAGCAAAGTGTTGGAGATACAGATAACCAAGTGAGCACAATTCTCTATTCTAATTTACTAATACACCTATGAATAGTGATGGGATGTTCTCGAGAACATTCTCACCCTCGGAAACTTACTCGTGAGAATTTTTGAGAATCTTATATTTTGGGTGACGTTATGCTAATTTTCAATCTTAAAAACAATTAAAACCACCATACTTGCATGTTTAATGAGGTTTATGCCAAGTTTAACATGCTTCAGAAGATAAATTCTCGAAAATTCTCACGATTAAGTTTCCGAGGGTGAGAATGTTCTCGAGAACATCCCATCACTACCTATGAACTTAAAAATAAAAAAAACACCCACAATTTTTAATAAGTAAATATACAATGATTGTTGGGGAATCCCATGCTGACAATAGGTACTTTACATACAATAATTTCTAATGTTTTGTTAATTATGTACAGTACGGTAAGACTTCATTTCAGTTTGAGAATGTTTGTGTAATTACAATTCATACATTTTACTTTTAAATTGTAACATTTACTCACAAATCACCAGTTACAATAATGTTGTGTAATATTACAATAGCACACATGTATTGATCCTGATCCCGAACAAGACTGTGTAAGTGATAAATGTTATTGGAATGATGCCAGACCATGAATCAATCTATTCACTGGTGCTAATTCTGTTGGTACACAAACTAAATTTGACTAAACCCACTTAACATCTGAATTATTACTATCTTTCTCATTGTTGTCACACATAAGCCCGACAGAAATTATTTTGTGTCTTTATTGTAGTTATGATTTGAAGATAACAGAATAAGCAACAGTGTATATTTATTATATGTACAGTTGCGTTCATAAGTGCAGAAGCAAATCTCAGTACTGTACTCCTAGCAGTGCAGTTTTTTGCAGGCTACTGCTATGAATGCTGACATACATACAGCTGGATTCAAACTTTATGGTGGCTGTGAAATAAGCTGCGAGTATGGCAGGTTCCCCCCCGCCCCCCAGCCGTCTCACCTCCTCCAACGCCTGCATGCGCCATTTCAAACCACAACCACTAAACGTGATTCAACTAGACTAAATTTAAAAAATGCGCAACGTCGTATAACTTCACAGCCACCAGAAAGTTTGAATCCATGTTTACTTATATTTTCCAATGTAATCATTCAGTACATTAGCCAATAAAGGATAAATAGAAATACTCAAGAATTTATTACATTTATACTTTATGGCTGATCAATTTGAAATGCCAAATTGCTTGTATTCAAATCAACTTTGAATTAAGAATGATATTATCCTCTGCTATTGATATAAATAACCTTGAGATGTGCCTATACCTATCACATTTTACTCAGTTACCACATCTTTAAAATGATGTGCACTTTTTATCAGAAACATGACTTGTAAGCTTTTGTGTCCATACCCATAAAGCTAGCAAGCAAAGGTCCCTTCTAAGTTACCAAAAATAAAGCTTATTATTGCTTGCTAATAAAATTGGGCTAATGTGATTATTTCTATGCTATTGTGAATTTCTTTTTAACTCTAATATTGTTTTGGGTGCATACAGATTTTAGGGAAATAGGGTCCCCTCTATCATTGTGTGTAATTCAAGGAAATCAATATCTACTTGAGTCACAAATAATAATAATAATCATTTTCAAAAATAAAAGTTCACAATTTTTTAAGCAGCGGCCTTTACACTAGGCTCGGGGCCTGTATCGTAAAGACCAGAAACAAATTAATAGGTAACATATTTTGCGACAGGTTTGACACATCTAATGATAAGTTTACATTATTATGTAAATATTATGAATAATTTGAAGAAATAGAAAATAAAGATAATTAGTGTTTTGTTTGTATGCGTGTGTATGTGTGTGTGTGTTGTGTGTGTGTGTATGTGTGTGTGTGTGTGTGAGTGTGTGTGTGTGTATGTGTGTGTGTGTGTGTGTGTGTGTGAGAGTGTGTGTGTGTGTGTGTTTAGTCCCTTAGCGACAGGTTTCTAGAATATTTTCTGTTTGCAGATAGTCTAAAGTCTTTAACCATTTCTCTATGAAACGTTTGGCTGTCTTTGTAGGCATGCTTTTAATATTGGTAATATTTCGAGATGATGTATTGTAGACGAAACAATGTATGTAAGGCGGTAAGCGCCTGGCAAAGGTTGTGTGTATGGCTGGTAGGGGAATTCTGTAGGTGCGTCGTGCGGCCAGATTTGTAAATTCCGATGAGTTCAACGTGAGTTTATGCATTGTGGTGGCTACTTTGCATAGGTATCCTATTTATTAATATTGTAGGTAGGTGTAATATAATAAAAATTCAATAACATAATATCTGTTATTGTTGTGAAAGACTGACATCAATAGGTATGCATCGCGTCATTTAATTGATTCTGTAATACTGGCATAGTATGACTAAACTATTTTTTAAATTAAACAGCATAATTGCTGTATAATATTTCCTGTGGTGGCTGAAACGAAACTCACAGGTTCTGAACCCTAGGTATTTACTGACAGGACATAATAAAACTAATACAGAGGGACTCATTATTATAAGTAACAATTAACAAATAATTTAATGTATTTGTGTGCACGCACAGTTTGCACTGAGTACTAAAAGTCATCTTTAGATGACACCGACTGAATATTCCATAGACTAACATAAATTGTAATGCATTATTCTAAACAAGCACTTTATGATTTTATTAGCAGATTTATTCATTTAATCTGTATGCACTGAAACTTAAAGTAGACAATCAAATAAAATATTTTGGGGCAGGTATCCTCACTCGAGAGCAGCATGCAGAACTTATCAGAGATGACGCAACCACTCACCGCGAAGGCCACCGAGCGGGAGTCGAGTCTTCCTGTCGATAAGAACTTATCGGACTCTAGTGACGACACGCAAAAGAACTTAGGTGAGCGACATTTGCCTGATCAACAAAAAACATTATTTTGTAAATTGTACTATGTTACTTTGGTCTTAAAGTTTACATTCAACTAACCTTGTCCTCATGGACTTTGCGAAAAAAGTGGATTTATAATTTTTTGTTATTCCCGAGAACATAATTTGTAATAATTTAAGTTAAACTACAGCGCAAACAAAAAGTATATGGGATGCTTTAATTTATTTGATGCGTTTACGTTAGGCGCATGCCGCGCCCGATCACTCAGTTTTCACGTCGACACGCATGGACATATTGTCATAAGCATTACTGCTCCGGCGAGGCATACGTGGCATCTATAATATGATATCCTGGGACGTTTTTTAGACACGGCTACCTGATTCCAAACTAAGCAGAGCTTGTATTATGGAAACCAGATAACTGATATAACTACATATACTACTTTTTGTTTGTAAATACATACTTAATATACATATACACCCAGACTCGGGACATTCAGACATGTTCATGCAGACAAATGCATATCCCGGGTAGGAATCGAACCTACAACCTGCAGCGTGAAAGGCGCCACCACGCCAACGGGCCCGTCTAATCTGGACGCACCAATAGATACTTTATCCATCTGTAATACTAATTATTTTGTTCTAGCAATGTCCTGTGAGTCTATAGAACTAACGAAAGACTTTCTAAACGATAGCAACATGATGGAAGTGGAGTCTGGCGTAGAAGCGCTAGAAGACACGTTAGACGGTTTCGGCGACATCAGTAACTTGAACACGCAGTGTCTAAACGAAAAAATACCTTCAGATACAACTCCTATACCGCCTCCGCCGACTCCAGCCAACTTTGGCCTCCCTCCTAGTAAAACCAATTTAAAAAATCCACAGAGCGTCGACAAACCAAAGAAATACTTCTTAAATTTTCCGATGTACTTCCTAACATTCCTCCTACTCGTTAATTATATTCTGTTCCCTAATTCTAATATATGGAATGGGTTTCTGTTGGGCCTTTGGGCGTTTTGTTTCGCGAGCAACGTGAAGCACTGGTTGTTGGACAATTACTTCAGTGACGGTGAACCGCTGAAGGGTAGTTTCTTTACTTTGAAACGGAGCAGCGCGATGCCGGCTTCGTATACCATTCCTTCAGTCAAAGAACATAGACCTATGAAGAAATATGAGGTATGTAAATAGCGTCTTCATCACAATACCTAATACTTACGCCAGTTTGGTAGCGTTTGGAAATCGCTTATTAATTTATTTTTGATATGTTAATGATAAAATTATCTACTTGTTATATTCTGTCTCGACGTTATCTGTAAGGTAGCAGTACTTTCGTGTATTGTTTGTAATTATAAAAGGAATTGTCTATATTACAATACCCGATATTAAGACTACCGAACTCCTTAACTCGACAAAAGAATATCTTACTATTATTGGAACTTCCTGATTTATGGAAAATATCGGGTAATACAATACCACTTTTATACTATTTTATTATCGTACAGCTAAAACACATTAGCCACAGATAATAATAAAGTATTCAATTTTATTCTAACTGCGATCATCTTCACGAATGTTTGTTATCAGATCGAGTTTCATCTGATTAAATTTATCTAGAACTAAAACAGGATGTTGGACATTAACAGAAATATATTATTTCTTATGTAAAAATAAACCTGTCTCGATTTTATTGCATTAATAATGTAGGCAACATTATTTTTAGGGTTGGATCAACCACTACAGGTTCCCAGATTACGACCCGTACACATATCACATCAACAAAACTACCACAGCATTTATGAAACTTGAAGGTGAGTCATTTAGATTTATCTTACTTATTTACGTTACTTATTGCGATGTCATTGTAAGCATCTGTAGGCTTATAGGCAAAAAAATTACACGATAACAATTTTACGGCGCCAGATAAAACACCGTATAAACAGTTTCCGCGCCAATTCTTTTGCGACGCGCCTGCGCTAGACCGGTATAGGGCACGCGTCCATTTGTTGGCGCCAGCAACCTCCGCCCGCGTCCCTCGCATCCCCCACGTAATTTTTTTGGAATCGTGTAATCATGTCACGCCAATCACTGGCACGCCTATCACAATAAAAAACTTACAACTGCGCAATAGACTGGCGCTGAAAACTTGCACCGTGTAAACGACCGTCCTGCGGCATGCTGCCATGCTAGTTATTGGCGGCGAGAAATTGTCATCGTGTAAACTTACCATTAGTCACATTAAAACATGGTTATATTTACTATATTTTAAGATAACCTGTAATAGAGTCTAAAATACTTTATTTTTTAAATATTTCCTTATCTTTTGATAAGCACTCATTAGCATTGCCATTAGCTACTTAGCTAAACGACCAAAACCTGTCCGTCTCATGACTAATCTTATCTTGTAATCTATGACTAATTGTTGTTGTGTCTGTATCTAACATGGCATTAACACGCCCATTGTTTCACAGGGTGTAATTTAAGGATATCGTACACAAGAACTAAGATACCGAAGCGAGCGTTATGGGACGAGAAAATAGAAAATATTGCATTTTATCAGCACCGACTGTACAATTTGAGTGGAGCGCGCGTTTTATTATTACCTAAAGGATTGGTGAAAAGAAGGTAGGTACCAAGATAATAATAAGGTCAACCTAAAGGGGAAAATGGTAAAAATACATTAGAACAACGAAAATATCGAGTCAACTGATACCCGAAAATAGGTACTGAAATTCACAGAATTAATAAATATAGTCGGTCTTATGAGACTGATATGATAGTCAATTTATGTATGAGTTTTAAAGATTTTATTGAGCTTGAAAAATTGAATGTTTTTATACAATTCGAAATATAAATTTACGGATTTTCATTAAAATTAAGTAATAATATACTAAATTGTAGCAAAATCAAAGACATTACCAAGCAGAGGGAGACACGTGACCGTCCAAAATAGATTGTCCTACTAAACAGAGTCCATGGACACAGTACGACTAAGTTGTTCGCGGAAAATGACGTTGTAAACATGTCGGTATTGCCGATATAGCTCGTCTTCCGGTGAATAGTGCCTTCTTAATTTTCGCTGCATGTAGTGGTGCGCTGAGCACAAGGTACCTATCACATGTGCTAAAATAAAACATCAATGAGAAAAAAACAAATAAAATGTGGTATCAACTGATCGCCTAGTTCTCGGTGATTTCCGTTGTTCTGAGTAGGTACATATAACTACAGGAACCTATTAGTATAATCGAATCATCAATTTATATGACCTATACACGCACGTATTAAAGGTCACTGACAAAGCGAGTGATAAGATACTCAATCAATTACTAGGAACGATGCGCACGCGCCGGTGCAAACGACCTTAAACAATTAGGTCAACGACCGATTGACGTAAAACATTCCTCACCAGGTGCTTGCAGCTGCATTGCTTTAAATATTATAATATAATAATTATCTTAAAATATGTATCAAAATGTAACTAAAAATAAAATGTGATATAATGTAACATTTCATGTATGCGGATGTTTTTATCGTACTGAGAAAAGGTTAGTATTATTAAATGATATTATGTAAACTGTAAGTCGGTAACACTATAACACACATTTGAGCCCGCAAAAATATTGCTGTTATCGATTTTAACGAATTGGAAAAATATGTTTTTTTATAATATAACAGGCTATGTTTTATGCCGCACTTAGGGTCAGTTCATACAGAGCGGGAAAATGCGTAAGCAATTTACTAGCTCCATTCAAAATAGGACCGTATTACCATAGTCTAAAATCGCGACGTAGCGAGCATGCGCGAGGCGACTTTAGGACTAGAACTTGACTAGACTTGGACTGAAAAATTTGCATTGCGAATTATTAGGTAAGTATAATGGGGGATTTACACGGAACGATTTTCGCCGTGCGGCTAGTCACTTCACAAGTCGCCTCACAAAAACGCATCGCCGCCACATTTACACAGTTGAAATCGCAAACGACTAGGTCATTTTCTTCGAAAATGTTGAGCAGAACAGGTGTCTGGTTGTGGTAGAAACAACACAGCGCAAATTGCAACCGATCGCCTGCGACTGACCATTTTCACGGTCGATTTTGGTCACCAGCCGCATGCGACCGGTCGCTGCGCGGCCAAAGTCGGATGGTAGTCTACTTTGGGGCTTGAGACTTAAGTCACCTGCGGCCTAGTCGAATTGCCATTTAGACGGTCGATTTTCACCGTGCGGCGAGAATCGTGCGGCTTTTGTCACCCGTGTAAACCCCTCATGAGACGTCTACTGGTTATGCGGTCGATGGCAACTCTATTTTATGTTTCAGACAATGGAGCAAAAAATATCCGATATGCATAGTCTTAAGTGATAAAGAGAAGATACAAGTGCTCGAGAAGGAATCCGCGGCAACGGAGAGGAAGTTCTCCGAGACCATGACGGAAAAGAAGAAAGAACAACTGCAGCACGAGATGGAAACAGAGACCAACGCTAGCCCGGAGAAGAAAAAAAAGTTTGTGTGGAGAAGACGGGAGAAGAGGTAATAACTATATTATAATGATTGTTCTACGCCACCAAGCCAACTAGGAACCTGTACCTGGAACCTGTGTGTGTGACGTTACTCGCAATAAAAGAGGCGGTGGTGGTTTACGGGATGTTTGGCGGGCGGGAAGCAGCAGGCGGTGGCGGGTATGCGTGCGGGGAAGCCGTATTCCATCCGAGTTCCTAGTTGGCTTGGTGGAGTTGTATGTTATAATTGCATAGAATCTAAAGGTAATTTTCTTTTGCTTTAGCATTTCACATTCCGATGGAGAGACTGGAAAGGAAGGCCTTAGACACAGACTCGTTAGAAAAATGCACAGAGGTAAATAATAAGAAGTTATTGGGAATTAACCTAATCAAATATTATTCATCCATACTGAGATGTTTACTTAAATGAATTAAAAAATATGTTATGTATTCCGAATCACATGGTATTGTGACCATTAATTTTTTGCCCTTTATTTTTGATGACTGATGCGAACAAGTAGCGTTGGTAGTTAGAAAATATCTTGACCTTAGAGTCTTTGACCCCAACAGATAAGAAGACAGACAGCGTGTCGACATGCACTGAGCCAGTGGAGACGCAGAGTCAATGTCAAGTGCAAACCGACAAGTTTTTACTGGAAGAATTCAACGAAGGCGAACTAGACTTCACCTCCAAATCCGCCACGAGCACCAAGGACGACATCGACGAGGAAATCGACGACACTGAACTGTCCAGGATCAAGGACTTCTTGGAGGAAGCGGTATGTTGCAGAAAAGGCAAAGTAAGATGTAGTTGACCTAGTTTATGACGAAATTGTGCCGTCGAGGTGATGGTAAATAACTCATTAATTTCTGTGTTTCTATGGGCTAACGGTTCATTCTCGTATTTTTAAGCAGGGTTCGAAATTATCAAGATAAAATACGTCTCTTGTTAGTTATTGTTATAATTATCTAATAAACGCTAAATTAATAGATATTTTCAGCTCGTTTACAATGGTATTACAAAGCATTTCTAGGTACAAAAGTGATTTGTAATGCCAATGTAAGTCCATCACAACTTTCTATAAAAGGGGTAAGAATCAACGTTTTTTGTTTTGCTACAATGACCACAGATTTTATCACTTCAAACCCTGTTTAAAGTGGTTATTCGTTTAAATTGACAATTAAACCCTGCGCCATTTGACCCTCTTGATTATATTCTCATAATATAGCCTGACATGATCAACGCGAACGATGAGGCCAAAAAAACATGTCGCTTGATTAGACTCTATGACGTTATCTGTATTTCGTAGAGCATTTGTTGCGTAAGCTTCTCCATCACACCCTGCAAGGAATACGTCGAATTACCAGTCATCATCATGTCAAAAGACGTCCACTGTTGGACAGACCGGCCGTTGTGGAAAACCTTGGGCAGGTCCAAGGTTTTCCACAACGGCCGGTCCTGTGCTACTCGCATCCAGCGATTTCTCGCAACCTTCACTAAGTCGGAAACCCTGCTTTGATATTTCTTATACGAAATATTCACCTTCGGGTAAAACGGTACTGATAGTATCGTTACGGCTGTATATCGTGTTATGATGTAGTGATATGATTATAACGAGGTGTCTCCGATATAAGGAGTTGGAGCAAAATGCGGAGGGCACGGTGGAGGGCGAGTGGAGCGTCCACGTGAAGCACTCGCGAGACAAGCACTCGCACTTGTTCCTGTTCGCGCGCACCGGACGAGACAAACACGAATGGTATGTCTATACCATACACTCCGCCATTATTTTTATAATTGTTATAAATAGAACTAGTGTATGTATAAAAATGCATATTGCAAACGTGTAATGAACGAACGTGGCGTAGCGTAGTGTTTACTGTTTATATCTTGCAACAATATGATTGTAATGATTATTGAGCGTTATGGCTATTATCTGTGTCTAGAGTTTTAAGAGTAATGTCATAGATTCTATGACAATGCTCATAAAACTCTTTCATTTTCTTTTTTAAAGTCTTACTGGACAGTGTTTATAAATCAATCTCAATTCTGAGAGCGCACTTGAGACATCTTGCTATCGTACATTAGATTTACATTTTCCAAGTTAGATCTAGTATTTTTTACAACCAATTGAGTTTTCTACACTTTCCTGAAGTGTTAAGTGAAACTAAAATTATAAAACAGTTGAGAGTACACATCTCACCTTAGAAGGAGAAACTCTAGAACAACAACATACATAGACTACTAAAAACCCTTCCTATTGGTTTTCGATAGTCGGTTAATTAATCAACAGACATTATTACCCAAATTTTGATGAAGGTTCCGCCGCCTAACGATAGCCATCGGGGAAGCGACAGCGGCGTCGCCGGACTCGTCGGCGGCAGACGACAACACCGGCAGCGGGCCCGCCGCCGACACCAAGGACGGCATCGAGCTCGCCGTCTACAAGATGTCCGAGAAGGACACCGTCGCTTTTGCTAAGGTATAAACTTACAGCTATTTTTAGGGGTATTAGCACGGTTTTACAATCCATACAGGGCCATAAGTCGCTTAGCCATTATTGCCATAGAGCTGCTATAGTGATCGACTCTGATTGCTCGGCCGACCGGCTGATCGGTCAGAATCAACGGCGGCGGACGGCGTGGACCGTACAAACTCGCTTAGTTGGTGGTATCGGTTGCCTGGAACTAGCCCATATAAATGTTGACAACTCATTTTACTGGCAGATAGCTGATGTAATAAGAAATAACTTAGGCTACTTTTACGTTAGCAAACATTAACAATTTTTTTTTGTTAAAATCCACGTGTACGATGTCGCGGGCAAGGCTAGCAGCTAGTAAGATCTTCTTCTTCTACGGGCGTTGTCCACAAATCGACGTCCTAAGTGCGCCTGTTTTGTGTGTCGGAGGGTGGTGGGCCGGTTACTCCAGCCATCCCAGCTCCACCAGGAAGTTCCCCAGCTTCTTGACGTCGCCGAAGACCTGGAGGCTACCCGGTGATCCCAGGTAGTTCGCCCGAGTTAGTACGATATATTGTTCATGTCCCCAGGGTAGCAGAGTTGACTCGGTGTCGGACAACGACGGCGGCGTGACGATCACGTCGATATCGCAGCCGCTCTCGCCAGAAGCGGACTTGTACGAGAAAAACTTCTGGCCGTATCTACTCAAAATCATACAGGTTCGATAATTTTCTTAAACTCTTCACCAATTTTCCTATTACATATTTTATTATTTTTAAAGAATACGAAGGTCCTTAAGAAAATCCTCAATGCTTTGAGTCAAGAAAATTTCGAGGAAACGTCTTAGAATAGGGGTATAAGAGTGGCTTCCACGCGCCTAGAAGGTTTTTTATCGCTAAGAATTTTTCACATGACGTATTTGCACCAATATTTGTGTTATTCGGCCAACACACAACAGACCTATCTTATGCTTAAGAGTTATCTTGGGTGTCATGATAATGCAAATATTTGTGCAAATATGCCATGTGAAGTGCATGACATCGACTCCAAAATACGAAGTCAACCCTGTTGTAAATTCCTACGTCATTATTATATAGAAAAATAATTATATCTATTTTCTGTAATAAAAATAACTTAATGATTGTGTTAGACTCACGAGATGACGTTTAAACAAACCTCGGAAGCTGCCGTCATGTGTCAGATAGAACCCTCGCCTCGGGAGCGTTCCAAGAACAAAAAGAAACGGAAAGATGTGTGTCGCTTTTCAGTTTTTGTTGATTAGTTCAAGTAGCTACTTTGATATTTCACATCATTTCCAGTACTACGATTGTCCTTTAGTCCTTTTGGGAGGTCGCCCACTGCGACTTTTTTATCGATACAGTCGCGATGCGCGACTATGTAGTTGCGATTAGTAGATTAGTAGATTGTAGTTATGTATAATCGCCGTGGACGATCTCCCTTACAAAAGTGTAGTTGAATTTCATTACTTTTAGAATAGTTATTAGTTAATTAAAAAATTGTACGCATAAGGGCTATACTGAATTTTTTTAAATGTTATATGTATAAGTCCAATGTGGAGTAACTCTACACAGCGTCGATGCTTTTGTAGTAGGTTCGTATAGTATTTGAACTTAAGGACGATACTTTCACGCGCCATCACGTTACCTGCTCAGAAAAATCTACACAATATGTGCTAGACTATGATAGGCTGAGAATAGTGTGTGATAGGTGATAGGCCCTAATTTATGTGTGTGTACAGAACAAGAGTCCGTCGCCGGAGTGCCAGTGCCGGCTGCTGCCCGCGGAGGTGACGTGGGTGAACACGATGCTGGCGCGCGTCATATACGACGTGATGCGCGACCCCGTCATGATCAGCCGCGTGCAGAACAGGATACAGAGGAAACTCAACACGCTCAAGGTAACACGCGCCGTAATATTACTACAGTGAAGGAGGGCTTACAGCGCCACATAGCAACATTGCTAATGCAACTCATTTTCTGATTTTCTAGCAGAATTCTTAGCAATTTAGGGGTTTGGGCTTCCAGCTCTCTCACTCATCGTACGAAACGCAGCTAAAGTAGATACAGCCAAAGTACTTTATGTGGATCTACTGTGAGAGGGTGGTGGTACAACCCCATTCGGGCCAATCCGTATATAAGCTGCAGTCTATTGGCTACAGCTTGGCTCTACTACTTTTTATACCTGTCACATGCTAGCCAGTATTGATAAACCGACATCAACTCTAAGGCTCGTATTAATAAATGCATCTCAAAGTGGAGA
Organism: Drymonia ruficornis; assembly: GCA_947859195.1. Taxonomy (NCBI): domain Eukaryota; kingdom Metazoa; phylum Arthropoda; class Insecta; order Lepidoptera; family Notodontidae; genus Drymonia; species Drymonia ruficornis. The sequence goes on from OX401914.1 coordinate 9,237,711, forward strand.
TCGATCTTAAGATGCTGTTTTTGACAGATATTCTATATATTAATCATCAAAACTGCATTTTAAGATCGATCTCAACTTTGAGATGCATTTATTAATAGGAGCCTTATGGCCGGCGCACACTGGGGACGGCAGGGGAGGGCACATTAATTTTTATCAATCGAATTTAATACTTATCCAATCGAAATAAGGTATATATTTCAACGCTCGGTGATCGACCCTGGAGTATCTTGGAGCAGTTTTCTCGGTGCACCGAAGAGCACGCTGGAGCACCTTATTTCGATTGGATAAGTATTAAATTCGATTGATAAAAATTAAAATTCCGTCCCCAGTGTGCGCCGGCCATTAGAGTTGATATCGGTTTATCAATACGAGCCTAAGAGCAGATTTTGGAAGACTTTTCATTCTAGTGCAAAATAAAATCTCGAGAGCTCAATCAAGTTTGGTCTCGATGTGTGAATACAGGGCTAAAGGTGATGTTTATACTGATGTCAGTTGCCGTCGTTCATGTCGCCGCTGGTGGTGACGGAGCTGTCGCTGGCGGGCGCGTGCCCGCTGGTGGAGCGCGTGCTGGCGCCGGCGTGGGACGCGCGCGGCGTCTGGCTCGACGCCGACCTGCGCTACGACGGCGGCGCATACATCGCGCTGCTCACGCAGATCAACCTCATGAAGCTCAAGGAGAAGAGTGAGTGCAACTGTACACGGGGACACGTGAACATACACACACACAAACACTGATCATTCACATCCAAAGACGAACTTAACACTAATAATAATCAATTATGGGACATGCTTTACACACGGCTACCTGATCCGAAACTAAGCAGAGCTTGTAATATGGAAACCAGATAACTGATATTACTCCTTTTAACCCCCGACGAAAAACGAGGGGTGTTATAAGTTTGAAGTGTGTATCTGTGTGTCTGTCTGTGGCATCATAGCACCTGAACGGATGGACCGATTTGGATTTAGTTTTTTTTGTTTGAAAGGTGGGTTAATCGAGAGTGTTCTTAGCTATGTTTCAAGAAAATTGCTCACCCATTTGAAGACCATCAATCAGCTCTTTTCTAGTTGATGAAAAGATATAAAAAACTTCCACAGGTCTGATCGATACGAAATTTGAAATCCTGTCACTTGTCAATGATATTACAAAGTATGATAACCTTGACCTGATGCGCAGGCATAATCAGAAGAACTCCTCAATGGTGTACGGCATCTACTTTGTGTTTGGGCTCATACGATGCGTTTTGACGTGCACATGCTAATACAAGCTGGGCAGTTGGTACACCGGTAATATAAGTTTAAAAAGCATGAAACCCCCGACGCAACGACGCTTGGGTGAAAATATTCGGATATTTTTTTTTTCTTTTTAGAGGTATTTTTTTGTCGGGGGTTTTTACTATTACATATTACATTATTACTACATGTATACCAATCTTTTTTCTTTTTTTTTATCCATAGTTTTCTTGCCGACTCATCTCAGTGGAAGTCGCATTCCGAACCGGTGGTAGTTTTGACCACTCAAAAGTGCTTTTTTTACTTTTATTTTTTTTTTTTATTTGAAAATCTGCTTTGAAGTACTATGTTCCGTTCTTTCTTTTATATGCTCTTGGAGTTGAGTGAAAATAATCTTATATTAAAACCAGACGTCGTTCACAGATACCACGTTAGAAGACCAACTGATGACGACGCACGAAAACGTGGTAGAGACTGACATGAACTTGGGTAGCGGGCTCATTTACTCAGAAAAACAATTGAGGGTAAGTACCACGACAACATAATATAAATTTATAAAAAAAATCCTAACATAGTTTTTTTAAATTATAGATTAGTTATTTTTGATGAAGAAAATATATTGGTCTGTCGTAATTTGTAGTCCTAAATAAACTAATAAATGAACCCAAATAAAACTATATCTATGGAGAAAATGAGATTTTTTTAAATGTTAACTAATAGAGCAGGTGTATAAAACAAAAGACAATCTATTGATTCATAATATAATCACCTGAAAATTTCAGGCAACAATTTAGTACAGTGTATTTAATTGTGTGAAAATATTGTCAGAAGCGAAAGCCAGCGATATACGACTCGGACGTGGAGGACTCCGCGGAGTCGAGTAGCGACGACGAGACTCCGCCTGTGCAGCCCGTCGACAGCAATGACACTATATCCGTCTCAGAGACTCCGTGAGTACACTATTATCACCATCATCTGTACAAAATGAGCTCTTTCCTTAAGTTTGCCGTATGTCATTACTTCCCAGAATTCGTTCCTTATCAGCGACACTATCGAATGGTGTACAGTGTGTGGTATTTTTTTTCAAAATCAGCTAGTGCGATTCCTGGCTACGATATATTTTTTTCAAAAAACCATCAATCCATTTTATTTTTCATCAAAATCGGCCCCGAGACTCCTTTGAGTACTTTTCGCTATTCCTCATAGTTTCGGAGTTGGCCATCAACGCACACTTGAAAAATTCATCCTGTATACGGCCCGGCTAACCGTCTTGCCTCGAGATTTGCTCTTGATATTACTCGCCGATCGTCCGTCTCGAATCTCGATTTCCCTAACTGGAGGGGTAATATTATGTGGTATTTCAGATCAACAACAACAGAAGGAACTTCATCGAAGAAAAAGTTCCTACGAATGGTCGATAAAATTGCGACCAACAAATACTTCCAACAGGTCAGTGCTTATACAGTGTTCCGTACAACCAGACCTAATAAAAAAAGTAAGTTTAAAAACTAAAACCCGACTACTGAAAAATCGCGCTCTAAAAAGTATGAAACAAGAAAATATTCTCATCTAGAGCATAGCCGTGGTCCGTGTAGGTCCTTTAGGGCCAAATGTCATATGAACACGGACCACGGCTATCCTCTAGATGAGAATATTTTCTTGTTTCATACTTTTTAGAGCGCGATTTTTCAGTAGTCGGGTTTTAGTTTTTAAACTTACTTTTTATTTAATTATTTTAGAGTTATAGGTAACAATATATATATTTCTGAAATGTGCTCATCAAGCTCTTTCATTTGATACCCCACACGGTTTTATTAAAAAATGTTTTTTTTTTAGTTCATGACATTATGTCCTCTAGAGGGCGCCATATGCAATTTTATGTGACGTCACATAGCCTATAACCAGCGCACTATTAAGCCGCTTCTAACGATACCTCATTTGTCAAATTACGACAAGTAGTTTGGAAGTTAGGTGGGAACAGACGCACATACATACATACATACATACATACATACATACATACATACATACATACTGGTCAAAATCATAACCCTCCGCCGTAGTCGGGTAACTAGTTATCAATGTAGTATGATAGTCTCGAGATTTCCTTATACTACGATGTTATTAAGGCCATCATTGGTAAATTACCACGCATCCCTAAAAGTTTAAACGACGTTCCAAATAATTCGCCAAGTAGATAGGTACTTAATGAAGTTATTGTGATGTTTGTAAACTTTTTTAGGGTTCCGTACCCAAAGGGTGCCAACGGAACCCCATTACTAAGCCTCCGCTGTCCGTCCGTCCGTCTGTCAGCGAGCTGTATTTCACGAACCGTAATAGAGAGTTGAAATTTTCACAGAATGAGTATTTCTGTTGCCGCTACAACAACAATGGGTCCCCATGAAACTTGTTATTTTTGATGTTTTTATTCTACGGTGGTACAGAACCCTTTATGTAATAATTTATAATATCCTGGGACATTTTTTACACACGGCTACCTGATCCCAAACTAAGCAGAGCTTCTACTATGGAAACCAGATAACTGATATTACTACATATACTACTTTTTATTTGTAAATACATACTTAATATCCATATACACCCAGACTCGGGACATACAGACATGTTCATGCACACCAATGCACGTCCCGGGTGGGAATCGAACCTACGACCTGCAGCGTGAAAGGTGCCATCACGCCAACCACGCCAACGGGCCCGTCAAGTGCGAGCCCATGTGCGAGTTCGACACGCACTTGTTTTATTCTTAAATGTTGTTACCCACAGGTAACGGATTACAAATACGTAAAGCGAGCGATGGAAGGTCTATCCAACACGGATATCAAGCTGCATCTCGAGGTGCACGCCTTGGAAGGACGGCTAGCGTTCAACCTGCCTCCACCACCACACGACCGAGTATGGATTGGGTGAGTTTAGAATAGTTCACCGAATTGTGTTTCCGCTATGATCCTAGTTAATGAGTTACCGCTAGATACTCTAACCGTTATGGCCGGCGCACACTGAGGACGACAGGGGAGGGCATTTTAATTTTTATCAATCGAATTTATGACTTATCCAATCGAAATAAGGTCCTCCGGCGTGCTTTTCTGTGCACCGAAAAAAACTGCTCCGAGATGCTCCAGGGTCGATCACCGAGCGTTAAAATATATACCTTATTTCGATTGGATAAGTATTAAATTCGATTGATAAAAAATAAAATACCCTCCCCTGCCGTCCCCAGTGTGCGCCGGCCATAACCGTTACAGTCATTAGGGTCTAAAACAACTCTATTTTAAGAGCTGCTTAACTTTGTCGCTTTATACATGAAATAATAGAAGTATCAGAAAGCTTGGTGGGACTTTAAATTTAAGTGCATTTCAGTATTTGGCAGTATCAAATCTTAAAAACTCAGGTTTTTATGACACATCACACATATCAAGTTAATGTCGCCAATACTCTGTGAATTATGATTATTTAAAATAATCAAAAACTTTACCTTCATTCGTGTTCGTATTCAGCGGTTTCTTTTGCTAAGATTTCATTTAAATTCCAGCGAATGTCCTCAAGCATTCTTTAAGATAAGTGCTGCACAAATGTGTATACTCAGATTTTTTATTTCGTGGACTAAAATGACAGCTATAAATATCAATCTATATTTTAACTTAATCTATTTTTTATGAGTGATCTTGTTTATTTTATTCTTTAGTAATTTTTTTTTTTTTGATCCAGAATCATAAAAACAACATAATTCATGGTAAACAGATCAAATTAATTTTACGTTTGACATAAAAAGCTGTCATTTTAGTCCACGAAATTAAAAATCAGAGTATAATTATAAAGTTTGCTTCACGTAGGTTTCGTACAAACCCTCAACTGGTGCTAAAAGCGCGGCCCGCGGTCGGCGCGCGGACACTGCGCTTCGCTCACATCTCCAACTGGATCGAACAGAAACTCAGCAAGGAGTTCGAGAAGGTGCTGGTTCTGCCCAACATGGAGGACATCATCGTCGACGTCATGACGCCCACGCCCGTGCACTTCGAGTGAACGTACGTATATCCTGTAGTTAAAAGGAGCTTATTGGAGAATATTTGCAACTATGGTCCGGTGATACGAGTGAAACACGTGTGTACCCTGATATATCGATAAAATGTAATAATAGCGAAATACATTATGTGTAGGTACTCTGACCACCTTTTGATGTAAATACACTGGTAGTTATTTTATTATTCGACTACAAGTCGTCATTATAACACAGCTTGAGGTACGTTACAATCGTTGGTTTGGTTCGGCGCAAACGGGCCACCGACCACAGCCCACCGGTGGCCAGCGGCAAGCAGTTCACACGCTTTTTCATGCATTTTGTAGAAACACGCCGCACACGTGTGGCCGGTGGCGGTTCGGTGGCCCGTTTGCACCGAACCTTAAGTTCCGAACCGTCTCTATTTCGGTGTTGTTCAGTCCTATATCAACGAACTGACGTTTTTGTAATTTTTCATACGGGTTCGAACAAAAGCTATTATAGTAAGTTTTTTATTTAGTATTATTATTAGAGCTGTACCTACATACTTTTGAATTTATCGTCAGTATGTAACGAAAATTGGAAATTGGAATTAGGACAAAAAAAAATAGGCCTTGATTCCATAGTAGTGTTAGCATCCGGGTTTACATATAAACCATATTATATTCGCTAAAGTATTTGTTGTTTATTTTTTAATCTAGATGCGTTTAGTTAGTTAATTAAAATTATATTCGCGTTTTATTCATTGGAGATGTATTCTCAATATTTTATTCCAAAAATATTTAAACGATGATAACAAAATATTTCAAATACATGTTAGATAAAAATGTGCAAAAAGTAATATGCTAATATGATATACATAACAATGGAATTTATTTTGTACGGATCTTGCTATTAGCATAAATAGATTTTACCATATAAAGCGATGAAAAATTGTGGTCAATAAGTGAACACATAACAGTGGGGCTTCAGTATGATTAATTGGTAAAGGATGTTTTGAAAATTATATAATAATTTTAACATAAATTACTTGTAGGAAGCACTCATGCGTCGTCCGTGGGATAAATTAAATATGCAAATCATTACGATAAGTTCAAAATCAGTATTTTGTTACTGAGCGCGATGCGCTTAAGGGTGTTTTCTCACCGATCGATCGAACGTCGATCGAGCGTTGCTCTATGGAAACTGACGATCGATATTGATTAATCTCATACTAGCATCGATCGATGGATGTATCAACGGTCGATCGTTTGATGGGAACACCCTTATGCAACCGCCTTACATACAAGGCGAATTCGATTTCTAAGAAAATATTGTACAGATAACGCATATTATAAATTTGTTGGAATTAAAAATACAAATAAAATATTATTATTATTATTTTATTATTTAAATAAATACTAAAAACTGTCGTGCAATGAGTAGATAAGCACTACTTTTGTATAAGAGGTGAGAGAAATGAAATTAGTATTAGAATACAAAATCTAGGTATAGTTAATGTATAAAAATTATTAATTAATATTTTTTCCATTTTTATTATACACAAAAAAATACTTAAATTATAAATAAAAAATTACCTGTATTTAAATTTATACTTCTTTTGGTGTATTATGTTTATTAAACCCTATTGAAGTGCATTATTTAACAATTGTATTATTATTTTATTATGTGCAATAATAAAATTCTCTACGTATTCTACGTTTTAGTTTGAGTCATTAATTCTGTAATTTAGACCATCTGGTGTCTAGGTTAGTGAACGTATAATAGCACAATATATTGCCGTAAGTATTCTAAATGCAATTGTCGTCACACGGAATAATGTTGCTTACAGTTTTCGTTAATTTATGTACAGTATGTTGTTTAAGGTATGTTGACTTGTCGGTGCGCACGCACTGTACGCAAAGTATTTCGGTATCTAAATCGATGCTTAAGAACTGCATCAATTATTCGGCAAATTAATCTTGCATCAAGTTTGTTGCGTGCCAAGCGTGCTATTTTACAGGTCAACACGAACCTACTTTAATTTGTTCCATTGCTTTGTAACATATTTATTTATTGTTAGTATAATTATAACTTAATTATTAGGTATTATAGATGTTGATTTTAAACCGCACCTGACCCTACTTAAACTTAATTTGTAATTATCAGCCATTATTTGCTTTTGAGGAAGAATTAAGTTTATCATCGCTTATAACCATACGAACGAGCTTCCTCGCGTAACTAATTAATATTTTCGACAATAATTCCGTCTTAACCTGTTATTCGTAGTTGCAGTATCAAATTTTATATAAAAAAAACAATCGAGATCTATAAAGTTACGAAGTGAAAATAATATTTTGAAGAATATTAAAACTTATCTGTATTGTAGATGTTACTGTGTTGATATTTATCTAGTAGCTGGCCAACTTTCTAATGGGTTTTATGTCTGCTCCGTGTTCGAACATTATCTTAATCATTTACATCTTCATGACGTTTAGTGACCGAATGACCGAACATAGATAACGCACATCTAAATTATTCCTAATTGGCTTGCCTATCGATGCGTTTTGTAGTCTATCAAATTAACTTTTGAGTTATTAAATTGCATTTTCACTTTTTCTATTGGTCTTTCTTCCAATACTTTAATCTTTGATTATCTGTGTGAACCTATTTTGATGAAGGATTTGTTGGAATGGAACTGTGAAGGCTGATTGCTACTTGCTCATGTATTTAATATCTCGATGGAATTCGCTAGGGGTGATCTACGTATGTGCTGACTTATAAACGAATTTATTAAAGTTTTGTATGCTTGTTGCGATTGTTATTTTTAAAATACAGAATAATTTAGAATAAATAATAATATTTAAAATATCTATGTAATTTTCATTAAAATAGGTCTTTGTTATTCTGTAATTTAAATGCCTCTGCTTTTGTATAAATCCATTTTATATTGCCACGTTTAAATAATATTACATATATTCACACCTGAATTGCCAATAATATATTCTATAAATGTAATTCTTTTGCTAACGTTTTATATCGATATTTATTGAAATAATATAGAAAATCTTATAATTGTTTGTGTCAATATTGCCATTACTTTTATTGACAGCTGAAGAAAATAATTAGGGTCTACATAATATTAATCGATAGCAATAAAACTAATTGTTGGTTAAATAAATTTTAGAAAGACATGATACCTATAGTTTGCAAACACTAACTACATATCACAATTATAAACTATTATAAACTACGTACCTGGCTTGTCGTTTTCTGTTGTTTAAACCCAGTCACTTAACAACTTTGAGTATTCTGTATAAACTTTTTAAGATATTGTGTATAATTTATTTATTGTGTATAATTTATTTCAATGTTTAACTTCTCGATAATTCTTATTTCCATCTAAAAATGCTTGCTATAAGCTCATGTGTTCACCATAATGTTATGAATGACTGAATACTATATGGACGATAAAAAGAGCATTCTATTATCAATTGTCATATTACATGAGAATATTAAGTACAGCTGTGATGAATTACACTGCATTTGCAGCTTTACTTTAGTATGACGATTGATCTTAAATTCTCATTTTTATTTGTCCATGTTACGAGTATGAAATGTTACGAGTCAGTGACTGTACATTTTTTTATTTATAACTACGTTACATTCTCGAGGTCCGAACTAGAGTTTTATTGTATATTTACTTTATATTATTTTGTTGAAACTATTATTTCCATATATATTTTAATTTAACTACTTGATGTCAAAGGAAATGTTTTATGTTTTGTTTTTTTGTTGATAGCTGTGATCACCTAGTGGTTGGTATGTTCACAAAGTGTACCAAATACGAGTAATTGTCTATGTATATAGTCTATCAAATTATAAAGTGTTTATGTGATATTATGTATAGTTAAGAGTTAAACCGTGCCGAGTAGTTTTTCTATGTGGTATCAGTTGTGATTTTTTCAATAAATGAATTGCTATATTTCGAGCGTTTTTCATTCGGGTATTGCAACTTTTTTCATACTTACACGAAAATAGGAAGGTGGTTGGATTTTGTAATGAGGGAAAACTCCAGAATAAATGTTCAAACTATTTATTCAACAGTTTAGTTGTTTATATATAGTACGTGTATATTTATATATCATTTATCAAACTATATATTTCTATATACAATAGGTACTACTATTCTCGTTGTAAACTATATCACATATTGACAACTATAGTTATAATTTTGTACAAAATATATTATTTAGTATTCACAATTACATAGGCTGTGGTATGGTACATTTATCTACTGTCTATGTAACGTACTAACAAGTGATAAAATATGAAAATATGTTTAATATACAGAATCTGCAAGTGGAAGCACTTAGGAAGACACAAGTAGAATTAGCACCTTATTATGATTAATAAAAGATAATAATTATTGTTAACGGCACTTGTACATGTCTGTGTTGACCAGGCGAGAACACGAATATAATCATTACGTATACGTGGTGAAATAAAGAACGCTTTCAATGAAAGCGTACTTTATGAAAGCCTTTCATACTTCTCGCCTCGACCAAGCCGACGTGTGTAAGCACCCTTACAATATTAAGTGTATAAGAATATGGGCTGTTTTTTTTTAAGATTTCGTTATATTTTCTTACTTATCACAATTACTAAGCAAAGGCAATAAAAGTATATAGGAAAGTAACGTTAATATCTAATCATGGTGCTTAATTAATATGGCTTTGAAATAATTCTCCCTTATCGTAATATGTACAAGTTGAGATCAACCTTACTTCTAACTATGAAGATCTTACATATTTTGGCACTGTGGACCACATTTTACTTTACAAACTAAAAAATTACATTTACAGTAAATAATATCTATGTATAAACATTTGATACATAAGATTAGAACCTTTGTACAATATTGCATTAACACGCAAGCTGATTTTATGGCAAGCAAAACTATATAATCTACTTATAAATTCTCTTCACATAGGATCTGAAGCAACAGTTTCACTTGTTGAATCCAAAATACTAATATAACTAAATAGTGAATAGTCCAAATGTTTTCATTGTCACATAGTGTTCATAATATCACTTGACACGGCTAGTAACTCAAATATGTTTGAACAACAAAGGTCTTCTGGCGTTCATTCATTGCCTGCATTTATTATGGGGGAAGCTATTAGCTCGAACTTCGCTTCGTAACTTACTTTAAGCAATAATTCGAACAGCATCCACGAAGGAAGTATTTGTCCAAAACACTTTGCGCAACGGTGCAGAAGAATAATTAAATTCTTCTGTGTTGAAATCTGGTCGCCCAAGCAAATCTACACAAGGCGTTATCTTGCGAATTGTGTCACTCCTAATCCTCTCTCTTTCTTAATTCATAAGAGGACGAGTGACAAATTTCTCACAAATTGCCTAGAGCCGCATCGGCACTCGGGAACTACTGGAATCGTACTCCCAGAAGACTTGGAACCGTTTTCTCTATCAAAATACTAATGCTGCAGCAGGCAATGCGCAGTGCCATCCTCGTTCCGTCTCTCGACCAATAGCAGCCAGTCTTCTATCCGTGGCGCGCAGACTAGCGAGTAGCGGCCGAGCCGGCGCCGCGCCATCACCAGGAACTCGCCGGCGCCGGCCGCCGCGCCGCACACGGACGACACGTGCACGTGAGCGTGGAGACTGCGCGCTTTCCGCCGCCTGTGGTTGCGGTGCGTCGTGCGTTCTAGGGTGTTGTCCACGTCGTACCTGACAAGATAATAAATTATCATCATTTCACACTTCATTTCAGATACGAAATAATACATAGAACCATCATATCTAGAAGTTGGAGCTAGAGTCGAGGTGCCACGTTTTTCCGCATATTAGCAATGGAATTATTAGATGGCACCAAACCTCTCATAACTTATAGAATGGAAGCTTAGCTCGTCACGACAAAATGACTCTTCATCTACTTCTTACATCTTTTAGATTTTCTACAAATTATTAAGTATACGATATACCTATGTTCCATTTATGATATACCTATGTTCATATAAGTTATACCTATGCTATGTTCCATCTATACTAAATTAACAGACAGTAATTTTAGCGTACTCGTTTGTATCCATTTGTAAAATGCTCACAAACAGTAATATTGTCAAGAATGGCTGGGCTTTAACGTAATAACCATTTCAGTTGATATAAAGTCCAGACTTCGTAACTACTCGTAAGGAGATACTGTCTTATCATTCTCCCATAAATATGATTTTATAGTTAACTCGTTGTGTGCAGGTAAAGTAATGTAGCGTCTCGTCATTACCCCACAAGCATCCAGGCGATGGCAACATAGATTAACTTAACAACTTATTACCGCACTCCAACTCTACCTACGTTCGGACAACAGGATTTAGATTGTATCAAATCGTTAGTTTGTTTTCTCGAGAACTCTGATGGCTGATAAATACTAACTCGAGGTGGGAAAACTGGATAAACAACAACTAATACCTAAGTCCTGGTAGCTCTTCCATAATTTTACATGTTCGTTAAAGTCGAGCGTGTACATGAAATATTTGTAAAGTAACTTTAACAACGTGCAAAATGTAACGCGTTAGCTAACATATTTTAACTCTACCTAGAGTTTTCCGCTCGCTAGTCCCAATATAAGTAACTAGTACAGCGCCTCTATCAGTCAGCTAAGGAACGATTCTCCATACATACAAGGTATGTCAGCGACTCTAACAATCGTCGTAGAGCACACAATATCCCTTCATACAACTATTTTTTTCTACATCAATAGTGATAAATGGCGGTTAAGAGTTTTAATAAAATAGCGTACATGTAGAGTCTCTACATGACAATAGCAGTAGAGACGATAATGACCATAGTTGACGTCATTACGTTTTAACTAATGACCACCTATTGTGACCGGGCTTTTATGTGAGCGTTCGATAAATCATATCGATTAAGCTTTTGTGTTGACTACAATACGCAACGTCTTCAAATCTGCAAATTAATGAGTTACCACTAACGAGTTACTGGCCGCATCTACACCAGGCCGATGCCGCGCTCGAGCACTCAGTTTTAACGTCGGAACGCATGGAAATAATTTATAACATGACTGCTCGGGCGAGGCATCTGGACGCACCAATTGGTTAACCTCACACGACTTAGCAATCTTGAGTTGACGCATATCAGAAACATTTTTTCCTTATAGGAATACCAACAGGAAAACCGCTCTACCGTACAGCCTAATTAGTGTTATCATAGCTTTTGCTCGGCTGGCACACACAGATTAGTTAATAGGTACGGAAACGTGCGAAAAACAAGTCTTTAGACTCAGAAATACGTTTGTACAGCACGTACCTATTACGGGTCTTAATTACGGGTTAAATAATAAACAGAGTTCAGTTTATATTGCAATTGGCGACCGTACTCTAACATGGGTGGACTCTCGCTTTACGTTTACGCACCCGAGAAGCTGCAAAGCTACGAGAATTTACGAGGCGATAGCTTACGGTTGCCGAACTTTACAAGGCTTTTTACGTGAATTTTAAATTCGTGTGGTACATACACGTGGGTGTATACCAAACAATAGATTATCTATTGTGTCCGCTTATGTCGCTAGTCCTAACCAAATTTCGCACAAGAGGAGGAGACACTCAATTCCCTCTCATAGTCCGATATGACGCAATCTGACCGGGGAGAGGTCAGGCGCAGAACCAACGGGGCACGGAGACGCTCAGTTCCAATTGTCACTAAACGTTCACCCATCCTTCACTGACCTTACCGTTGCGATTACAACTGAGTAACGCCTCAATAAGTCGGCCTTAGGTTAATAAAGATAAAACGTACCTATAGTAATCGTCCTGGTCGGTCAAGTCGGGCTTGTCCCTGGTGTCGGCGTCGCCGGCGGTGGCGCGGATCAGCTTAGTCAGCCGCAGGGTCAGCTGCGTCGTGTCCAGGTCCTCGCGCGGCTCGCTGCCGATGATCACACCGCGAGACACTGTTGGACAAACAATTACACATAACATATACGTCACGACTTTCATCCCCATTCGGGGGGAGTCAGAGGTTTGAGTGGCCATACACCACCATATTGTGGAGGTATCAAAGCAAACGTTTCACCAGATAGTCAGAACCCAACGTGACAGGTGGTGAAGCTTGTCGCCGTAAGAAACAATTACTTCGTCAATGTACATTGATACTGTAAAAAAGTTTAGGCCGGTTTAAAAAAGTTCAGGTTATTGGTGGTAGAGCCAAGCTTTAGCCAATTGCCGCAGCTCAAATAAGGGCTGGTTTGAACGGGGTAGTACCACCCTCTCGCAGAAGATTGGCGTAAAGTAGCTATTACAGCTGCGTTTCGTTCGATAAATAAGAGAGCCGGAAAGGCCAACACCCCCCTCCCTTCCCCTGCCTCTATCCAACTCTCCTTCAGTATGTTTTATTAATTTAATGATTTACTAATTACAAGCAATTGTATTGTAATCTAGGGTCTCTAGGACTAGGTTATGGATGGATCCGCATTTCTCTAGATATCAATTTGTAGGTTTGGCACAATATCTATAGATTTTTCGTTTTACCTATACATTTTATAAAAGGATAACCCACTTACGATTATTACTAGACGTGACTGCGCAACCAATAATTTTAATACGCAAATAAAAAAAGAAACAACTTTATTTCTACCAATTCAATTTGCCGAGTCCATTATCTAGCAATATAAAATAATTAAAGTAATAATATGAAGAAGTAAACGCATCATTCTACGCGGCGGACAACGTTTTATGTCCAAAGGTTTTCTTAATCATGGTAATTGCTTACAGCGCAAACAAATTAGAAGTTATAAACTTTAATCACTCGGCTCGAAAGCGTGTTTTGGGACTACAATTGAGTTATACCAAGTTGTTTTTACTACACTATAAAGTTTCACCCACACTTATTAGTTTTGTCGTAGTTTTGTATAGAACAGTTCGTTGTCTATATAATTTTGTGACTGTTATAAAAATGTGTCGGCAAGAGTGCGGCATCGTAGTGCTGGATAGTACCGTTTTTTAATATGTAGCATCAAATAAATAAGCTGATACCGATAGTCACATAGATATAGAAAGTTTTATGTAAATAAATTGGAGTACGATATTTTTTTTAATTTGACAGAAAAATACCTTAATCTAGAACAACATAAGGTCTCTATCACCCGTCTTTAACCGTTATGAAAATAATAACATTAATCTTGATCCGATCTAGGTAGTTACGTAAAATGGTATACCGTTCTAAACTAGCCCTTACACCGGTTACCTCACGACATCACGGATTTATTGTATAGATATTAATCACTGTGTCGCCATTGTCCTCGGCGCAATAGGTTTTTTGTCCAGCCAGTGAGTAAGCGAAAAATATACGCCGTACTTTTTCACTGGCCAGCTTTTGTTTGAGATAGATAAGTGAATAGCCATCGTGGGCCGGTCATCAACCCATCGCTCCGACAGCCGATAATTACATAGAAGGCTTACTAACGAGCTATCACGTCTATCTAAGTGTTGCTCCTATCAAGAACTGTTAATTTAATTGCAAGTTAGTGTTAGCAACGAAATATGGACGTTATTTATGTTTCGCTTCAACAATAGTCGTTTAACCGGTCTAGTTTGAAAGTTATCCGTACCTGAGCTGTACTAACTGCCTATTTATTTACAACACTTCAATCGGTTCATATATCACATATTTTAAACAATACATCAACACAAACAATGGAAACCATTTCCTTGGGTACGTTTCGGACATAAAATGATACGAGTTACCTTTGCTCAAAAAATATCGATATTTTTTATGACACAAAAAATCAATGATACGTGTTTGTAGGCGGGTAATAACGGTGGGCGCGGGGACTGTCGCCACGGGGCGCTGCAGCGCTGCAGTGACATAACTCCTCAACTATTACAATATATCAAACGGGAAAAAAACTATCAACTCCCCGCGGCGTCGCGTGCCGCCAACGCCATACTCGTCTATCCGGTATACACTTGTCAAGTGCGGTTATTACCGACTCAAATTGAATCTAAGCAGCCAGTCATCCCGCCTCACTACATATGCTAAAAGCTTCCGCGAGCCGTAACTGGTCTGAAATGCAATCTAATCTTCAGACTCATCTGTGCGCCACTTAGCGGCAGTACAAAAGGTTTACACAACAATGCAGACGTTTTTATTTTCTTGCTCGAAATTCCTTAAAAATAACGAGTGCACCAAATGATAAATGGTAGCGTTGCTTTGTAAATACTTTATGGTAATTACGCGAGGTGTATTTTCAGTTATAACAGCGTTTAATTTAATTTCAGAAGGAATCTCGATTATGGCGACAAATTACTGTGCGGTCGGCGCGGCGCGGCGTCTGCGCAAGCTTATTAACATTCAGTAGGTTGCGGCAACATAACTTCTGGCTTTCCGATTACCAAGGTAGCTGTTAATATGGATGATTATAATGTTGGTGTCTTACCAAGGTCGCTGGTGCAGAAGGCGAGTTCTAGTTCTGACTCCGTGCAAGGTCTGCAGTCGGCAGTCGCTGGGTCGTAATGCCGTCTCACGAGAGGCTTGGCCTCGTACTTGAAGGTGGCCATTCTTCGTTTAGGGCCTTCCTCTGGCTCGGCTTCTACGTAGAGTGCGGCTCTGCCGCGTCTGCTGCGGAAACAGCGCAGCTCGCGAGGGTCCCCGTCGTTGGGCGCGTAGAGCGGTACTAGGCGATGCGGGCCTTCCACGAAAAGGCGCGCTGGAAAACGTTCTGCAACTTCTGTAAAGAAAATACATTCCTTAGTAACACACACGTATTCTTAGAATTGTTTTAGATTCCACCAAGTTTCACTATTTGAGACGGTGAACCAACTCAAACAACTCTTCAAAGGTCTACAGGGTTTACAGGTCTCTAAAAGGTCGGCACTGCGCCTGATCTCCTTAAGTTACTGATATCCTGGGTGACGGTTGCCACTTACAAACGAGTGGACCGTCTGCCGTGTGCCTTCCCAGCCAATAAAAAAAGTCTAAACTAGGGTCAGTCATGCAGACTTATAAAACAAACTCAGAGTTATACGATTATAAAATTTCAAGGATTCTTACCTGTATCATTAAGCCGCAAGGTATGGAACAGGTCAGGTGGGTCCGGTCGACGTATCACCCTCACGCAGACCCTGAAGTCTCGCTCGTCCGCTGGCAGCGGGGGCCTGAACAACAGCCTCAGAGCCCCCCGAGGGTACACCCAGGAGATGCTGCCTTCTCTACACCGAAGGTACACTGGCGTTACTCCTCGCTCCGTTGTTGATGTAAGGCCACTGTAACAAATAGAAAAGTATTTAGTTTTAGGGCCATGATCGATGGTGATGAAGTTGGGACGCAACAGCGTCAAAGCACGATTGGAAAGACAATAGATGAAGAGTCAAAAATCGGTTGAGCATTACTTTGAATACACAAGCAAATAACTCATTTTAGATACTGTCTATCGGTGACTTTTTCAGCAAATAAAAAATGTCTCCATCATCAACATGGACCCTCGATGTATGGTAAGGTGTTAAAGTATAAAACATAAATCCAATCAAAGTTTACAAAAAACTGGAAACCTCAATGTTTATACTAGTCAAATGTCTCTAGCCATGAAATTAACATTGACTATTGGAATTAATTATATGTTCATAGTGGTCGCGTAACCCACTTAATTATGTCAACTGTGTTCGTATGTATTTATGGCCGTGTCAATAACATATCTTAATCATATTAGTCGTTTGGATCGGGCCACGGTGCTACCGAAGTCATTAATTTAAAACAGAAAGCTCATTACGTATTCCGTGTCCAATGCGACACTGGCAACCGGCTCCATTTATTCCACCAGCCAATAAAAAATATTATAAATTAAGTCAAATTGCTACTGCTGACGATCAATGCGACATTATGAAAACCGCTAACCGTTATCCTTTATTGTTTCTTTATTAAACAGTTTATTGAACAATGTAATTCTATCGACGACTACATTTAAGAATCGTAACGAAACATTAACATTATCACACCCCTATTTTATTAAACAAATAGAGAAAGTTCAATAAAATGACCATTGTGAAATGTAGAGCGAAAGTGCGCGGCGCGGGAGTCGCGGGTACGGTAGATGAAGGCACGCGATCGAAGTGTCATTTCTCTCCGATATCTCTGGGAGTGCTCCATAAACAAGCCGGCAGCGGACAATTGTATCTGCGATCAACGGCACGTGGGCTGCGATTCTGGAGTAGCGCCCACGCCCGGCCCACAGGCACACGCCGTAAAGCTAAAATATACGACACACCGCACTATAAACCGGTGCCACGATTGCCACGTAGAGATTTTACATGGCTTGACGCCGCGGCAATAAAAGCAACGCGACGGTTGTTGAAGCGCATTGTCTGTGTGGCCCGACTCTGACGCCTTGTTTTATGTTCGTCTGTATCCGAAGGCGACGCTCCTCGGAGCAAATGAGATCAGACTTTGTCACATTTTGTATTGATGAAGCCTACAGCGATGATGGTGACAAAAAACCTGCTTAAAGGCTTGCTCATTTACGAGAAAGCGTTCTTTTTCAAGATTGTTTTTGTCCTTTGCTTATTAGCGTTTCGCTCTCAGGTAAACAACTTTGATAAGAGACTTGTCAGTACTACTCTACTGCTAGTGTTCGATATAAAATTAATCAATTTATATCCAAAGCTTTCATACACAAGTCCTGAGCGTAGCAATCGCATTCGTCTTGTTGGACCGCCATCGATCTTTCATTATCTTTCATCCACAACGTCGAGGAATTCTGTCGCGTCATATCCTACTTTCACGTCATCGGGAGGCTTCCTTAATCCCCTCTAATGGGTAACGTTGAAATATGCGTTGTAAATTAACTAATAGCAACAAGTGGGGCTCATGTGGCCGTCCCGCGCCGCCCGCCGCCGCTCCCCGACGCGACACACGTGGAAGGCTATCTCGCTACCCCTGTCTCCAGGGGTTAACAACCTTTCATTAAGCATAAAAAGGGTTACTACCTGGATCTTGAGCTGTTGACTCTAAACGATGGCCTCATCTTGATTAATAGTCGTTTATATTGCTGGCCGTTTGTATAAAAAGTTTCTTGAATGGTCATGTGTAATTACGGATAGAATACTAATTGGAAAGTTGTGGGTTTGGATGGGCATAAAGATATAATTCTTTAAAAAATCTACTGCTCGTATTAATTTGAAAGATAAATGAAGTTTATTGGTGTGGGTGTTGCGTTGGTCAAATAATCTAGGTTTAAAGGAAATGACTGTACAATCTAATCCGATAGAGAAATTGCGCAAGTATTACTTAGTTTGCGGCTTGGGTCGGCTCACAAAAACCACCCGGTTGAGCAACCCTGGCCGCCTTCGTATTATCGGCTCGCGCTAAGACAAACACACACAAAAACTCCGACATAAAAAC
This sequence comes from Drymonia ruficornis, assembly GCA_947859195.1. Classification (NCBI taxonomy): domain Eukaryota; kingdom Metazoa; phylum Arthropoda; class Insecta; order Lepidoptera; family Notodontidae; genus Drymonia; species Drymonia ruficornis. Next base: position 9,256,366 of record OX401914.1, read on the forward strand.
CGCATAGAATTTTTTCTTGTTTCTAAACAGAAAAACAAAATTCTGTGCCGGGGGGTGTTAAATGTAACGACGTGTTCCGCGTTTCGCTTGGTGAGCTTACTAATCACATGAATTAACAGGTCAGTAATAAAGGCAGGTCAGGAGTTAATTAGAGTAGTTCATATTGCGGATTTAATTAAAGCTAAGTATATTTTTGTTCGCTCTAATTCGCTCTATTATATCTGTGAAAAAGTGCCTAAACTCTATAAACTGTAAAAGTAGCTTAACATGCAACTTAAACATGGTTAATTTTAAGAAACTTCAAAGCTTTTACGAGTTATAAACAACATTGAATGGTATGGCTCATTATTTCTTACAGTAGCCGGGAATGCCAAAAGAATGTCATCATAATAATATTTTAGCACCACTTTTATAACCATAATAAGAAGGTATAAAATAAAAAAGCTGAGCTGCAGTAACCGTGATCCATTAAGGAGCAAAATCGCCGGCGGATTCAAATTGAGGCAATCCCGGACCATTACAAGGCAAATGACGCTGACGCCGATACGAAGCTAAAAGCTGCTAATGTACCTTAACGTCACCCTTCGACATGTCCCATCTCCCTGTCACACAACCAGTTTTATCAATGTAGTTGTCCCTCTCATAAAAGTCTAAAGAATTACCGCTGAAATGGAGTCACGCGCACGATCCAATTTTTAAATTCTTTATTTTTATTCTGAGGCACAAGTTACAAATAATGTGGCAATATTAAAAAGTTATGTGTCGATTAAAATCTTATCTCTTGAATCATCACTAAAATGTAGTTTGATTTGAGATGGGTATTATACTAATGAAGATTTTTGTTGCTAAATGCAATAAAGTCTGTTAAGGTAAACCGGTATCCATTTTATGTTTTTCGTATATTCCTTCTTCTTAGAATATGAAGATGTTCGCTACATTAACAATAACGTTTTATATCTTTAAAAAACTTGTTTTCAATAATAACGTAATCTATTTTATTATCCTATATAAAAGATTATTACCGCGGTATAAATTTAAAATTTTAACGTATTCGTGTTAATATGCCAAATCAACTAGAATACATAATCATTCCATCCAGGATCTTTATTAGAAAAACTCTGACGGGTTATGCAAAGCGAAACTTTATGATTGAATAGGTATAGGTACTTAATATTGTCTAAAATAAGTATTTTGCTGATAATGATGACCGCGACGATGCGAAATTTATGTTTCTATATTTTTCCTAAACTTTTATCACTTAAAGAATTCTTACATAAATAGCAAAGTAACGTATATCCTGACGTGACTCTGCTCATGGAAATAATTTGCCCCAGTATGTCCCTCTGCTACCGGTCGATCACTCTAAGAAAACCATTTTGTACCCTTACTAAACATACACCAAAGCCTATGACAAAGTCCTAAGCAACGCGTAGAAAGTTCGTTAGTGCACGATAACAGGTCCCATAAAGCGTTATCGGGACATTACAACAGTCTCGACAGAATAATAAAATAAATGTGTGTCTTTTCTACGAAGAGTTTTATTTATTCTCGCCCAAAAGCAAGCCCGAGATAACAATGTCGCGTGCGTTCAACCTCAACCTCCTTCACTCCTAGGGCTGCTGGCATCTATTATCAAGCCTGAGTTATATTATAATTAAGATTGAGATGAATTGGTACAACGGAAACAACAATATCTAGTATATTTTTTGTGTAGCCACGAAAAGAAGAGTATTTAGCAAAAGAACTAAGATTAACCAAACGTGGCGCTGAAATAAATAATAATAAATAAAAACCACCAACAATAGCTTATAATAGATTACAACAAAAAGTTGGATATTATGGTCAATCAAAAAATAAATTTTGATTGGTACACATTAAATGACCGTGACGTTTTTTGCTACAATGACACACGTGGTATAAACGAGGATACAACAAAAAATATAAACGCTAAACTGTGTCTAATACCCGTGTTAGTACTTTATCGTGGTAGCATAACAGATTATAGAATAAACTTCTGAATCAAGTGAATTATTGTCGGAAAGTCTCAAGAAACTTTATATTTTTTCGAAAAGCATATTTCAAGGTTCTTGGGCAAAACTGTCTAGTAATATCTCCTAGTATAGACAGCCCATTATTGAATGAATAATAGCGTATATAAATAACTATATCGATAGCCAGGCATCTAGTACTTATTAGAATGTGCACAGCTAGCAACCCTGGGCTAGCGACACGCGAGCCGCGCCCGCGCAGCCTGCCCTGCCCACGCGCCCGCCGTGCATTGTCATTTCCTTCTACCTATACGATTTATTTACTACAACATTATATTAACTTGTTTATATGGCATTCCTTAATCATGTCGAAGGGAGAAGGCATAAACAGAAGATAGACATACTTTTATCTATCATTACCCACTCAGAGACTGTAAGAGAGAACTTAGAGTTGATATTCTTTATTACACCTAGGACAATGGCACCATGCCTACATCCTAGAACGTTCGATTATCATTCAAATTATACGGACAATTATTATGGTCTAATAAGAAACAAGTTTTATCGGCGACCGGTACCGCAGTATGGTAATGCCTTCAGCCATTGTGTCGCTATCGAGTTGCTCTTGTCAAGTCTGTCGCACGCACACAACCACGCCCTTACAACCACCAAGATTTATAAGCTTTCAAGCTCACCCACACCGCAACGGATCTTATAAGAATTGAATGCGCGAGCGCACAAAAGCCGGCGCTCGGTTGGTTTTTTCGTTTCTAGGTCATAGCCGAGCCGATTGTAGTGAACAGCTAACTAAGCACAGCAGTTCCGTGAACTACTTTTGTTGGACCATGTTATAAATTGTCCGTTCAATAATAGGCATATACGCTCGTTATGACCATTACTGTACTGCATTGTGGAAATTGCCGGAGATATTTAATAGGGGATTGAAATTTACCGTTGATAAAAGTTTAATGTTATCTATATAAATTATCATGCTAATTTATTCATAATAAAATAAGCTATAGCCTACTTGCAACACTGTCTCTACTTTGCATGTAGAGACTTCAAAGAATACAAAGCAAAATTAAAACCACGGAGGTGCAATTGTGTACCGAAGTAATTTTATGGCAATTTGTCGATATCAATCTATAAATTCTATAGAAAACACATAGCGGTCTGTCTCTCCATAAATTAAAACTACTTCACGCCACTAAACGAAATAAAACAAACTTCTATCACGCTTATCAACTATTCCAATTGCTCGTGCCCCTTCCTTCTTCCCATTGTTTTAACTTAAGTGTTTTATTATCTTAACACATATGGGTGACACAGTATCAAAATAGGATATTACTGCGAGTGTCAAGGCATGTAGATTGTGGAGGATTTCCTTGGAACAATGGGCGATTGGACAATGGTCGGGGCGGACGCCGCGAGCGACGCGCACGTGCGTTCTCCATTGTATTCATATGTCGATATAGCTGGAGCCAGTCTGATACATGCAATGCTCGCTCGCGATCGAATCTATTGATCATCGAGTTTCTCTGTCACTTTTAGCTGCGCACGATCAAAATGAGAACGTTGAACATGAGCTGTAAAGAAATTAAAACACCTACTGTCGTACCTATCTACCACAAAAATTAAACGCGGTTTGGACTTGTGGTAGGCGAATCGGTGTGTAAGAGCTTACACCTTGTTTTTTGTCACTATGGTACTAGTTTACTTCTTTAAAGTAAGTAATCAAGGTTTTGTGGTAAGAATGTAACTTTTTGTGACGACCACTAATAGTATTCCAAATAGTGAATTAAATCTCTTTGCATATCTATCAAATTATAGCCCAGCCCTATAAACTCCAACCCAATTGGCCAGGAAACAATCACAGTAATGACGTGTCGGGCCTCGATCTAGTGTAAAACAGCCTAATTGGCGAAGACCTAGGAAACTCAACACTGATCTAACAACACTAACACTGACAAACGAATACAAAGTTTCGAACGCTCTATATTGTCGGTTAACTTCTAAAATTGCATCATTTACCGCGCATGAAGCTAGCCTTGGATCGCGCGCAGTAATATTGACCTCTGAAGTCTGGGACACGTCGCAATAACGCGGTAACCCATGTGCTGATTCGTCCTGATTGTATAATAGAGCGCACTCGTGCGGGATCGCGCGTGGGCGACCCTCTGTCAACTCCTAAGAAATACGGAGGTACTCTCCATTCCGCACCTCGTAAATCAATTGAAGTCTATAAACAAAATTGAATCGGATTTATCTAGACTATTTTATATTCAAATAACAACGAGCAATTGTGAAGCAAATGGAGATATAACGGGATATAACGTATATGGAATTCATGATAGTCTAGTCTTTAGTCTTTAATAGGGGGACTATTGTGAGGAAACCGAAAAGGAAATTCAGACATGTAGCTGTTCTCATTGCAGTTCAGGAAATGGACTGTATTCATGAGGGCAAGTGTAACAAATGAACAAAGAATCTTGGGATATAAACTATGTTAGGCATTACGCTTTATTTATATAGCTAAGATGCCAACATCATTTATCCAGTTACATTAATATAATACATTAGCAACCACCCACCACCCACAACCCATGGCAGTGTATACTCATCTCGACCAATCAGTGGAGCTTCCACTAACTGGCTGCATAAACAAGCATGACTCGATGTTACATCGGTGCCAGATAGTTTGACCAAGTGCAGAACGACGAAAAATGGGACAATTTATGTGTGATCGCCCATATGCCGCATATGCCTGCTGCATTGTAGCGTTCAGTCATTTTGTAGAATTTAACTTACATCTCAATTTCACACTGATTGAATTGAGCTGTCGTTTGCCATTCAACTGACACACCGGAATATCCTACAAAATCGGTGCTCCAGGAAACTGTAGCCGTGAATTCGTGACTAAGACCTTTTGCTCGTGTGCCACGCGTTTGCAGTCCACAGACAGTCATACGGTCATTACAATGCTATTCATTTTAAAGGTATGTATAGATTAGAGGCAGAACATCTGCTTTACTTTGCTGAATGTCAGTTATGTGCGAGGGAGGTATGTCCGTAGATAGTATGTATGTATGACAAAGAACAAATATCCAATAGATTTTACTATAAGAGGTCTTTGCTAATGCATTTTCTGATAGTGAATGTTAAAACGGTTTTTACATTATGCCTATTAAGAGACTTCCCATTTCACCACCAATTAGTGTCGTGGGTATAGATGTAAGGCCGGTTTAAAACCAATTAAACCAATCCGTTTGAAACGAAAAAAGCCGTTTAAAACCGAAATACATTTTTTTTTCCGATTTAAAACGGTTGGTGTTGATGACTATGTTTTTCTTAATTATAACTACATTTTTAGGTTGGGATATGACGGTATACCTACTGTGTAAAGATTTTTTAAACGTCGATTTTTAAAATTATAATTCGAATTATAACTTCTAAAATCCGCTTGTACGTTAGGGCATGCATATTTATTCTGTGGTTAGAGGCAATCCATAAATTACGTCTCAAGTAAAGGGGGGGAGGGGTCGACGAAATGTGACATTGGATGACAAGGTTGTGGGAGGGGTCCTAAATTTTGTGACGTCATATTTAAAAATCTAATATATCTAAGTATTGAAACCAAAATTTAAATTTTTAGCGAAAAATTTTGCAAATTTCTGAAATTTGTAAAGAATATGTGACGTCACACAGGGAGGGGGGGAGTCTCGCAAATGTGACCTGCTGTGACAAGGGGGGGAGGGGTCTCAAAATAATAAATTCGTGTGACGTAATTAATGGATGGCCCCTTACTTCTATGTTACTGGTATCGTTTATTATTATGTTACTCTTCGCGTTGCCTCTGCGTTACTGTAACATACGGCCTCGCGAGATTTAAACCGGTTTAAATGGGATATTTGGGGTTTAAAACGGCAAAATTTTATTTTAAACGTTTTAAATCGGTTTTTTTACATCTATAGTCGTGGGACGATTTTCGCTACTGTTGGTGAAATGGGAATACTATCGAGTTATTTGATCACTTTTGGACAGTTGGGAAACTGAAGTCCCAACTTACTACTGGTTGGTCGTTAAGTTATACTTTTTTGGAATGTAAAACCACGGTAAATGCTTAACACAGGTCAGTACGATAAATTGCTTCATTTGAATTCTCGTCTCCACCTTTTACGTGTGCCCAACCAATTATCAATATGGCATATCCGTCCCCAATTTTAGAAATACAAGTGTTGCTAATAAATCGTGTAGTGCCTACCTACAACATTGAAATTTTTTGTCGATACCTAATACTTGTCTGGGCTTGGGGCTGAGTGCGCATGTGCGGGCGGTGCGGCGCCTCGGCGCGGGCGCGGGCGCACCTACGTCAGCAGCACATGTGGCCCTACTGACAAACCGTGTAAATAATCAGTTTTATTCAAAACAACCGTACTGCTGACCTTTGCTTTAATATAAATAGATCAGCCATTCATGAATGGAGGCACTTAACATATCTGCCTAACCACTTAGAAAGTCGGGAATTATCATTATATCTACCTACAATACCTATCATACAATAATTTACTTCTTCTTTCAGAATTTGAAGTAATAAGTATCTCTATAATAAGATCAAAAAGGTAGGTACATATTTCGAATTAACGTCTACTTTTATAACTAAACAGAAAACCTTGAATAATTTTATAATAATATCGTAATTACGAAAAAATAAGAGCAAGTAAAAAAATAAGAAAACAAGACGCAGTAAAACACAGCTCCAATTAGAGGTAATTTTGAAAGCACGCAATTATACGATGGCCTTAGGGACGACATTTCTCATTCTTTGTGCGTGTCATCGGGAACATGCACTCCTAGGGTCTCAGTTTAAAATAAAGCACCATATCGACTACTCAGCGCTACCTTACGGCTTTATCTTATGAAATAACGCAGCAAGACCGATCGATATTATATCAGTAAATTACAATAAATAATTTGGCAACGTACCTATACAAGGATTTACATGAAATTTGGTTGTGTGTTATTTTAGTATTAAGAATATAAATTTAGTAACCTTTTTGTAGAGGAAGGAGAAACAAGAAACTCTATAAAACTAATATTTTCATCAAATAGAAAATAGGTAGTTAATATCAACATTTATCACGCTCAAAGTTGTTTACATGAGCAAACATTTTTAATAAACTCATAAGATAAATCGATCACAGATAATCATATGCAAATACCTGTAAAAAATGTTGCAGAGAATGGCTGGCATGGGAAAACATATTGATAAGATGACTCGAATCACGATATCGGAATACTTTCACGGGAACGTGCAAATCGTGGGAAATGATCGCCGATGATCTATATTTTATCCCTGCCCAGAACTGTCAATACCTGTCGCCACATTCCAGATAAGAGTTTGTTACCTTTTAATGTAAATAAATAGTATTTGGATACATCGAATGTTTAAGGCTCATTCTCAGTCGGACCATTTTAAGTGGACCTTCGGCGTCAACCTTTTTTTATTGACACCGAAGGTCAGCATATAACGGTCCGACTGAGAATGAGCCTTAACCTGAAATAAACCTTGTTAGGAATAGCGATGAAGTTACACACAATACCCAAGTAATGTCTGATTTTTAATCACATGAAATGAACTGACAGGCTCTAATAATTCACAGAAAAGTGACATTTCTAGCTGTCAGTTTACTTACATTCAAACTATTACTGATTAGAATATAAACTTTAGTCAAGAAATAAACTATGAAAGCTACCTAAATAAATCGTGTACCTAACGCTAGTTTCAGTTTAGAGTAAGGATTTTGTCATATCTCTTGTACGATATTAGTGAAGAAGAAAGCTACATAGTATTATTATTTTTATTTCTAGAATAAACTATATACACCCACATACATCGTTTTTGGTACGAGCTGGTTGTGATAAAGTGTAAGTGTTCATCAATCTTCACAGATGCGTAGGTACGTTAACACGACACTCGGTCGCACAGTCGTAACAGGAAAATAATGGTATCAAAGATATAGGTAATTCTCAAGCTGTCTCCCGATCAGTCGCACGCAGATAACTACAGTTCACACGCTTTTATCACCGTGACGTTTGGAACGGTCAGTCAACATGTCACTGTCAGTTATGAGAAGACATAAATCACGACGGACGACTGAGTAGGTATGACCCATCACGACAAACATGTCCAGAGTGTATTGACATTTTATTCGTATAATATAATCGCTCGAAGGATCTTTAAATTTAAAGCGCCCCAGATTTATTACGTCTTGAAACCAAAAAGATACAATATCGCTTTTAAGAGGGCTGTTCTCCATATGTTTGTCTCGTACTTAAGACAAAGAATAATCTTTGGTGGAAGTAATAATTTATATTTTTATGTTTAGCATAAAAAACTCGCATATAATATTGTACATAGTACTATAACTGCTCACTATAAATAGAGGGGTCACATTAGTTTCAAGAGTAGTTGCATGAAATATTTAGCAGGATTAAGTATGAAGTATTATACGAGGTATTATAGTAACTATACAAAGTTTAATAACCTATCTTACAAATAAAATCATTGTCATAACAAAGCTTTCGACAAACGTGTCCAATTCGCCCTTGACCACTTACCGAGATTTCACTTGAGGCACAAAATAGAACGTATTTCTTCTTAACATATCACCCGTAATGACTTGTATTACGTTATTATAATTATTTCAACGATGATAAATAACAGTGCTAGTTTAAAACAACTTTCGATAGTCATTAAATATACGGCCTACAAAATATAAGCTGTAACGACTAATATTCGTTCATAAAAACTAGGTATTATGAAACATAACTACTTAGAAACGATTGTAAGCAACGGTCTTATGTAAATTTTGGTCTCCACTGATCGTTAACTAGTTCAGTTTCGAATGTATCGTTTTGATCTAGAGATAATTATTAAAATGAATATCTCTAAAATACATAGTCTAGAATCTAGACTATGTATTGAATGCTGTCTTTATCGGGCACTATAAAGTTGAGGACAAATTTTGCGATTTTTTTTTATGAATAACCTTCTTCACACTTTTAGAGATATTCATTTTAATAATTATCTGTATTACAAAGTGTGTACCATTTATTTTTTAAAATTCTAGAAGGAACTATACTCACTATAGTTATAGACTGAAAAGAGACTTACATAGGTCATTGTCAATTATGCGCCTGCCTACATCTTCGTTTGCTCTCACAGTAATAAAACACAGTCCTCATGAGTTAGAAAACCAACAATATTATTGTACCTTCAATCTAATTAACCATAGCATAATAAACGATAATAGTTATTGCTTTTCAATAGAGTGTCCACAAACCCGCATATTTTGGGCCAACATTCTCACGCGCAGACGCCGGCGGAATACGCAAGGAGCCGTGAGAAAGACTCGTGCGGTTTGCAAACTGAATACTAACACACTCACTTACATTTTCATTGCCCTATATTTGTGGGTTGCACTTTCTACGTGTTATAAATTAAATTCGTTAAAGATTTTTGAACACTTCTGTTTGGGACTGTGGAGTTACGTAATTTGAGTTTGTTTTACACGTACACGTACAACGTAACATATTTTATTGCCTTGAAAAAGAGCTTTAAAGGTCTCTACATATAATAAAAGTATAAACGTCGGGTAGAAGTACCAAATTAAATCACAACATTTATGATTTTATTTCATCCCCTACAAAAGACATCAACGGCATCTACAATTCACCCCCAATAAAATTGTTCAAAGAAGTATCTATTTAATTTTCAGAAGATTGCAGACACTTCAATAACAAGTCACGATAAAATGTTTTTTCTATACGTTTCATTGCCACAAGTACTAATTATTCGTTCCATTGTATAATTTACGTTCCGTTAATAACCTCAATTGCATCGAACATACAATTTACGGCCACAAAGTAGCAAGACAATAAAAATAAGCGTGCAGCTTCCAGCGCGGCTACTGTGTCACAAGAAAAAAAAACCAGCTAGTTGATTACTGATTAAAGGTGCTTCAAGGCTCATAGATCACCGATATTTTCCACTTTTAGTTCCGTTACAAAAACAGTCGCCCGTGTCTAAAGTGTTACGGAATCAATAAATAGTTTAAAATCGGCGTGGTAGGAGCGTGGCTGCTGCATGGTCCCAAGTCCCGACAATGGCACGGAATGCGCCGCGACCGAATGCCCGACCGCCTGGAAGCGAGCAACTCGAGACTTACCACCAAATGGCTTCTTCACTAGGAGTTAATGTGAACAGTTTTTTAAGGAAACCCTATTGAGTATATAACTCTAAAAGAATGTGGATTGGAAGCCTGTTTAAAAACTTTTAGAACCCTCTTGTACTTTACTCGTGAACAATTAGAGATATTATAAAAGAAGAACAATGATTTTTATTTCATGAATTATTTCTTTACGAGAGTCGATTTTAAGAGGAGGGTTCGAAATTTGGTTGATTTTCTATTCTACTTTTTCTTTAAGTAAGTATGTGGACTAGGAATCTTATATTTAGATGTATGATTTTTGACTATATTATCTTGAGTATCTTTAAATCCAAATCACGATTTGATGAAATTTTCTCGATAAAAAAAATTTATGAAATGAGCTCTAATTATTTACAATTTTCCTTGCTACCACGATGTTTTTACGATTTAGATCACGAAATTATTTCTAAAACATAGCAAATAATGATATCTAAACTACCCTTCAACCATATTTTAATTCATGAAGTAGTTTTTTTTAATTCAAGTAAATGTGGTTTGGCGCTTACGTTGTTTATTTCCGAGCGCGCGCACAATATCGCCATCTCACATTTTAAGTACTTGAACTAACCATGTCTCTCTCTAACTTTGTATTGTCAGTGTCCGCTCGGACTTGTTCGACGTCGGACCTGTGAAGGATTTTTTAAAAAATATTACGAAAAAATATTACGGTCGTGCCACATTACAGGTACAGTACAGTATTTACAGTCCGCCGACGCCTATGATAAATAAATAAATATCCTTGGAAATTCTTTTACACATGACTACCTGATCCCAAACTAAGCAGAGCTTGTACTATGGAAACCAGATAACTGATATTACTACATATACTACTTTTTGTTTGTAAATACAAACTAAATATACACTTAATTACACCTAGACTCGGGACATGCGGACATGTTCATGCACACAAATGCATGTCCTGGGCAGGAATCGAACCTACGACCTGCACTGCAGCGTGATTTTCGTTTGCTTTTCCTTGGCTTGTGTAATTTCTTTTCATCTCTTGTCATTTTGTGTCATCTCTTGTCATTTTGTGTCATCTCTTGTCATTTCATAGTTATTCGTGTCATTTCTGTAAAAACTCCCTATTTCGCTTACTGTTATATACTTGCAGCATGGTCTTGGGCCGACAGTGGGAATACATTGCTTGTCAAAACAATGGAGTCGCTTTATTGCGTTTGTTGTAGGTATGGATGGGCAAGTAATAAATATATCATACATCAATAAATTATCGTAAAAAATAACATTACAGATATGGATAGGAAAATGTTTGTCCGTCCTATTCAATCTATTATATTATAAACGAAAGTAACTCTGTCTGTTACCTTTTCACGGCTAAACCGCTGAACCAATGTTGATGAATTTTGGTATGGAGATAGACTGGGTCTTGGCGGAGAACATAGGCTACTTTTTAGGGTTCCAAAGGGTGCTAACGGGACCCTATTACTAGGCCTACGCTGTCCGTCTGTCTGTCTGTCCGTCTGTCAGCGCGGGCTGTATCTCACGAACCGTAACAGGTAGAGAGTTGAAATTTTCACTGAATGTGTATTTCTGTTGCCGGTGCAGAACAAATACTAAAAATATAATAACATTTAAAAATAAATATCAAGTCTCAAACTTGATATTTTTGATGTGTTTATTCTACGGTGGTACGGAACCCTTTATGTGCGAGTCCGACGCCTTCAGATCTTATGAATGTTTTCTTGAAATAAATATAGTGTATTTTAAGTAATTAACTGGCCAACCCTCAGGTCCTACCTACCATGTTAGGATCTTTTTCGTTCTAGCGGGTGTAAACCGTGATTTAACGAGTTCATGTGATAATTTTTGTATTTAAATTATTCATTTCAATGTATTTGTTTCAGACATAGTCCAATATTGATTATTAAAATTATTATAATTTCACAATAAATATAAAACAATAAATAAAAGTAAAATTAAATTAAAACAAATAAAAAAATATTTTTTATTTTTCATGTTTTATCATTAAAATACAATATAATATAACATAAATTAAAATAAAATACAATAAAATAAAAACCTACCCCTAATTAAACAAATACCGTCCGCGTGGGATACTGGCTGCATGTCCTCCCTGTATTCAAGCTGTTCCTGTTGTCAAGCGAATTTTTTGAGCAAGGAAAGAGCCAGCCCTCTTGTCACCTGTGGCGGTAACCAGTCTAAGGGTGATTTTGATAGATAAAAAAATAAAGATAAAAAGATAAACAATAAATAAATGCATGGTTAAATCAATAAAATTAATAAAAACTGAAAATTAAATTAAAAAATTAATTAAATATGGTAAAAATAAATATTATGACACCGCTGATGACTTCATGATCGGCATCGAAGTTAAGTACCAAAGTACATTTTTACCCGACTACGGTGGGCGGAGGGTTATGATTTTGACCGATATGTATGTATGTTCATCTGCTCCCGTATAACGTCCAAACTATTTTTATCATAATAATTTGACTAATGAGATATCGTTGGACGCGTCTGGATCGTCCGCTGGTTATAACCTTCTTATACGATCGAAATATTGTTATACGTATCTATCAGCATATTGTAGGTATCGTTTGTCTTCTTTTGACTTAGGTACTTTGTCTTCAGCAATAAAAACAACATAGAAATTAAATTATTTTTTTCAAATACACTCGACATAAAAATCCCATATAAAACGAAAAAAAAATATTTGAATATTTTTATCCATTTCATCTATTTTAAAAGGTGCACTGGGACATATTATTTTAATTGTACGAATTAAACAATATTGTTCCTTCAAAAAATAACTATACTATAGTCTACTCCATAGCTGTTCTGTCCTAGCTAAGCGAGAGGGATATATCCTTCGGCAGCTCACGCGACGCTAGCCACACCCCGAAACTAAAATTCATTTTTTTCTTGTATCGTCTTAAGACTTGCTATATTACAATCAGTAAAACTATATGTAATTTTATATTGCTTTGTGCCTTTAGGTAATACTTATAGCAGTTGAATGGTTAACGACGTTTTCCATGAAACAGCAATATTCCGATGTCAATCCCGCCGCCAGTAATTCAGTTTCACCGTATTTTATCGCCGCCGATGTTCAAGTTCCGAAGCCGACTAGCATGACAAGTACAGAGCAGAGCAACAATAGTAGGCTTTACACCGCCGCCGGCGCGCAACCCGCTCAGCTATACTCGTGAACCCGGCTCCACCATATTTTCCGCATTGAGATTGCGTGCCTCGTGCCCGCCGGCAGCAAACAATTTATAGCTCACTGGAGCCATGGAGTCGTACATACTCGTTATTATTAACGGTGGAGCTCGCAGCGCCCGCGCCGCGGCCGGACAGCAGCCGCCCCCGGCTATTGCCAACGCTGTCCTGCTAAACGTGTATGCATTATTTTATGAGCGAAACGACCAACGACGCGCCATTGTTGGATAAACCACATTAAAAGAACCGAACGATTGCGGTAGGAAAATAAAATTACCAACCGCTGAAATAATATTGAGTCTTCCAACGTCAAGTTATACATCGATTCCTTCACTTTAATTGGCCGAAATAACGTCAACATCCTGCAAGTAGGTAAATGAGCACCAAATTCTGCGTCTCGCCAAATACGTCATTCAAATTGCGCCGCAGTTAACCATATTTGGTGAGTTTATTTTTTATCTGACGATCAATTTGAATAAAGTCATAGCGGTGTCCGGTGTGGTACGCAATGCCATACAAAGGCACGTGCTTGAGTATGGATGGTGTAACGACGGCGATGCAATGACGAACGCGGCGTGCTTGCCAAGCGGGTCAGATCTCTATTAAAGCATAATCATAATACTCAACAGACCTTATAGAGCTAGGCGGGTCGCGGCGCAGGCGCGGTGCGAGCGAGAACAACGCGCCCAGGATATCTGACTCCTTCGGCCAACCGGCCTTGCGGCACGCGCCGTCATCGCCACTCGTGTTATTCCATTTGATTTACTGATCTCATTAAAATACGTCTACATTTCTATATGCACCCACGTAAGTAAG